>WWET01000184.1:62804-92161 GCA_011038615.1 Limnodynastes dumerilii | reverse complement strand
TATTAACTTAACACAAAAGCCAATACACCCACTTACATGATACAAATTGATGCAGTGTCACAAGGTCAACACATAACATGTATTACAAGAAACAAGACTATTAACTTAACACAAAAGCCAATACACCCACTTACATGATACAAATTGATGCAGTGTCACAAGGTCAACACATAACATGTATTACAAAAACAGAAACAAGAAATTCACTATCACAGATCATGGGTAAACACAAATGTCATGGCACATATTATTGGGAAAAATAACTTGCAGGAGTGTTTTTACAACTCCGCGGGGTGAGCTTCTACAGGAGCATACATGAAAGGAGATTCTAACCAGGGGTTCCAGATTACATGAAAACGGTCAGTTGTTTTGCGCTTGGTATGCACACATTTTTCATGATTGAGAACCTGATTAACCAGGCCAACCCAATTATGAAAAGATGGGGAATCTGGCGCCATCCACTTCCTAGCAACCAAATTAAGAGCAAGTGCACAAAGAATTCCAACGTGTTACTTGCTAGATTTAAGCAGGGTAAACGCTGGACGGTTATGTGACAATTATCGGTCCAATGATACGATAGTCATCAAATATCTCCAATATCTTTTCAGTGTGAAACGATGCTGCAGAATTGCCAGTTACTGCATTGTATTGTATGAATAAAAAATTTGGACCCATATTCAGAGTACCGGACGTATAACATATACGTGCGGTGTTTAGCGATTTTTACTACTGCGCAGGCGTAGTCATTTTTTAACATAATCTACGTGTCCTTTTCTTACGTAGATTGCGTAAATGCGTTCTTTCAGACCACATTTACACAATCTACGTAAGGAAAAAACACGTAGATTACGTTCAAATATTACTACGCATGCGCAAATAATCCGTGCCTCAAAATAAGCACGGGAAAAGTAGCAAAATCATAAGTGTGAATCCAGTCCATAGTGTTTAGTCACAATGGTCTGGATTCGCAGTTACGTAGTTTTCGTCTTACGTACGTTGTTTTAAGAATTGAGCTACGACGCATGTGTAGTAGCTTATTTACACTATTTACGTACCATTTCTGTATCGTAAATAAGTTACTTTGCATGCGTCGTAGCTCAATTCTTGAAACAACATACGTGAGACGTAAACTACGTAACTGTGAATCCGGACCAACGCTTCTGAGCGAATTTACGCGTGGCGGAGACGTAAAATCGCCTATTTGTAAGTACTGCGCATGTGCACCATAAAAAATACGCTCATTAGCGTAGCGTAATTGTGAACGTATGGGCCATTCACGTATGTGATACGTAAATACTTACGTGTGGGCGTGACAATTTTACATTACTCCAAAATACGTCTGAAATACGTTAGGTAGGCGGGGGGTTGTATTTAAAGTGTACAGTATGGGCGTGCTTAGCTCCGTAAATTAGTCTTGCCCATACGTACGTTTGCGTATGACTGCGGTTACGTTGGCAAAAGTTAAGGTAGGGTTTGGAAAGTGTATCTTGACAAAATACGTACGTTCAAGGGGTGTGCCGAGGGGAGTGTAGTGAATTTCCGCGCACGAAAATACGCTATGCGAATAAACGTACGGCAAACGTAGTTCTGGATCTACCCCCTTGCGCTGTCTTGGTTATAATAAAAATGATCTAAAACCAATCTCTCTTTGTGGTCACGTCACAGAGGTTTTGGAAAGGATTTAAAACTAAATCAATGTTAATACGATGATGTAAGAAAATAAAAAGTAAAACCTTCCAGAGTGGATGAATCATTATTTGTGCTTTTATTTTTACAGCTACAGAATAGATTTGTGAATGTTGTTAGTCTCTATAATTTGTATGTGTTTTAATAATTCCAGAATGCCTGTACCACAATATCAATCCTAACCATGCCAGAGCTATCAAGTCTCCAGGAACAATAAGGAATCCCCAGATAAGTTTGGTAAACACCTTGTCCAAATCTGTCACTGGATGGGTAGGGGGAAGGGCGATCTTTATGGCATGATTCACGCTGATATAGCTCACCACCTACGGCACCAGGATATCCTGCAGGAAGACAAAGGAAGCTGGCCAGCAAGTATTAAGCACACATTTATTACCTTTATGATATACTGATAATCATGGAGTAGATACCAGCAAACCTGTATGTTTTTCTTTCAGTTATGTAATTATTTAATAATTTACCCGGTGGGCTGAATGCTTTTATATTTAAAAAAAAAACCTTAGGTTTGCACATACCAGAATATTGTATAATGCTATTAGGTCAGGATTGCCCCGAACAGCAATGACATTGGCTCAAATCCGATAGCTGAAAACGCTATTTTGTATGTACTGCTCATGTGCGCGCCAGATGTTACGGCACATAACTCTGAACGTACGTACCATCCTAGCATCAAGAGCGTAACTATGGGCGAAGGGGCGTTGGCACCCATAATTACGCTTTGTAGGCAGGGTGAGGCATTTAAATTGTATACTATGGGCGTGCTTAGGCACATGAGTATGTGCAGCCATTACGGCCGACAGGAGTTACGCTTTAAAAAGTTAAGGTAGGGTTTGGAAAGTGTAAAACGTCAAAAGAACGGACGACCGAGGGGAGCGCCTAGTAATTACGATGGCGTAAATACGTTACGCGTTGAAACGGAAAGGGAACGTAGGTCTGGATGTACCCCATTGTCATAGTATTACAAGCAATAGGGGCAGGGCTTGATGACGAAAATCATGTCATGAGGTCCCACCCAGTTCCTAGTAACAGTAGGATAGTAGTGTTTCTAGGCAGGGAGGACAGTGCCTGAGGGAATGATTTGCATAATCACATGGCCTGAAGCCCTCTGTGATTTGTCGGCTCTCCCTGGATTCCGGTAGAGCTGCCCGAAATTCTGGAGTCCCCCAGATATTCCGGGAGAGTCAGCAACCCTGTATTAGATGTGTCATTTACGTCTACACGTTGCCATTGACTTTGCAATGCAGGCACAGTGAGCTTGGAATGTTATTTTATTATGGAAAATGTCAATCTCTTCTTTTCTTATATCATAAGTTTGGCTTTCCTGATCACATTAATTCTACCTTGCATCTCCTCTTCATGAATAATGCATGGGATAGTAAACATGCCTATACTAAATATACCTGGTGATATACTTGGAGGAATCTTGACAAACAGTTATTTATAGGCTGCTTAGCATCCAAAGAGAGCAATTTACTCATGGGAAGCATGGTGCATGCAATATTGTAAAGTGAAGGTTAAGAGGATATTGCACCTTGTAAAATATATGGATAAATATTAATATAAAATCACATTAAGTCTTCCATAACAAAATGTTAATAAAAAAGGTTGTGGTAAAGTCGCTATTTAGAAATGTTAAATAGATTAAAGAGAAATTTTAAAAGATTAAAACCCCAAAAGTGCATCTACTATGGGGTCAAGTCACCCTTAGACACATTATTAATGGTGATCCTCCCTTCCCAATCATGACGCCATAACAGAGATCAGAGCTAGGAATGCTGGAACTTCCCTTGGAACTTCATATTACTGTCTACAAGGGCATGATGGTACTTGTAGTCCTATTATGTTTAGCACAATTTTTTCTTCTTGATTTATAACAGCAAAAACAGGTAGGTGTTCCAATAATGTTGCATTTTGAGACTTTTTTTGCATGCAAGAAAAATACTTTGCTTTTGCTTATTGCACACAAATACTTTATTATTTTTAAACTGTAATTTATAATTGAGCTAGGTATCTCCATGTATCAACTCTAATTCTGTGGTTTTGCCAGTGTATACATTACAAACTCTGCTTATAGCCATAGGGGTGCAAGAATCTTCAGTGCAGTTCAGCAAAGGACTGACTGATCCATTATAAAGGGCACAAAGTTTCCTACAGAAGTGGGTCACAAAGAGCAGAAAATGTCTCCTTTTTGCAAAACCGCACACGCATGCTATGCAATTCCATTATGCAACTGGATACAACAGATCCAGCGTACCGCAATGGAATACTTTCCGTCTGTGGTACAGAATGGAATTGGAAGCGTACGTGAGGAACACATGGTGGGAGGGATTTAGAATGTACAGTAATTACTTGGTTAAATTCTTACATACAATCCTAATTTCTGCACCGCCACCATGGAAAATTTTAAGGTAGGATCCCCCTGTTAGAAATCCCTTGCGTGTGAGGGGAGTGGCATTTCCCTTGCACACATGGGACAGAGTTGCCGACATTTTAAAGCTTGCTTCCGGGAGAACCTGGAGGGAAGCCATAGATTACTGCAGGGGCCGGGGATTAATGACGCGATTATGCAAATTGTGTCATTAAGCCACGCCACCTGTCAATCACTCCTGTAATCTCTAGTGTTAATAAGAGGTCGAGACTCGCGGGAGCTTTGCTGGCTCTCCAGGGATACCTGCCCAAATATCCTGAGTCTCCCGGATATTCTGGGAGAGTCGGCAACCCTGACTTAGGATGTGATGGTGGACTGGCATCGGAACTCTGCCGTCGCTGTATTCAGATCTCTGATCGCACTGTGGCAGAGGTCTGGATCCGGTCCTAGGGTGCTAAATATTAGTACTTCAATATCTGTATTTTTCCTTAATGACAGAAAATTTTGCTACAATCATACTAAATTCGACAATGATAGAATATGGGAAAAGAAATGGTTGAGTCTGCATAACCATTCTGGTGAGTTTCAATGGCATTTAGGAAAAAAACATAAAAATAATCTGCAAATATTATTTCCTAAATGCTTCAAAGAAAAGAAAATGTAAAATGTTTAGATTTTTGGGGGGAATTCTTGTACCCACTGTTCATTGTATGCACACTATGATAACATATGCCAGAAAAAAAACTCAATAATATATCAAGAGAAAAATACATTATTACTTTTTCAACAGCAGCAGCATTACCAGGGGCTCCAGCTCCTCGCATCCTGAAGAAGTGCTGTTCTTTCTGAAAAAACTAACCAATAGCAAAATATCCTTTAGTCACGTATACTGTAAATACTGTATCACCTCATAACAATAAGGTTTATTTTGACATTAAAATATTAATGTCAAACCACTTCGCCCTAAACAAAGATGGCGCATACAGACTCCTATCTGTCTCTAACACGTGAACTCATGTCCTCGAGCTGAAGCGCTCGGAAATCAGAAAAGCTCTTCTGTGATTCAATACATTTTCTTTTCTCTTCCCCAAATAAACTTTATTAAATATAAACAGGATCGTCTTCAAGGCAAGGGCATTCCGTTACTATGGATACCGACGGAAGTAGTTGTTGCACTTCCTGATTTTGTGACCTTAACCTTGCATGTGAAGCGGAGGGATCTCACTTCCTAGCAGTCATGTCCCTTGTAACTGATGCCTTTGTGTCGCAGATAGCAGGTAACAGCGCCCACCTCAACTTCTAATAAATCAGGCATTAGAGAGGCCAAATACAGGCGTCTCTATGGCTTAGGACATGGAGGGGTCTCAGTGTTCCCTCATATGAGTGCTAGGTAACCTGTGGCATTCCAACTGTTGTGGACCAATAAGTCACAGCATGACCTGACAGCATCTGTGCCACTGTCACTTATACCACAGCTGAAATGGCAAATGTTACCCAAGTCTTATTGCACATGATGAGTGACTAGGCGCTTCTATACCAGGGTACCATTTGCATTATATTTAAAAACAAACAAACATGGAAAGACCTGTAAAATGGCATTGTGTTTCTGTTATATACTAATGTTACATAATAATGTGCAGAAGTTAAATTATTTACCAAGTGTACCTATCTGTGTTAACAGCATCACTTATCTAGTATGCTTTACTGGACCTGGGCATAGGCCATATAGATGAATGCATAGGGTGGCAATTCTCCAGGGAAGTACCCTGCAAGCTTGGATTTTCTGCAGTTTTAGTAGCACCAATGAAATATGTTTAGGGCACTAAGTTTGTCAGCAGTTGTTCTGCAATTATGATGTGCATTTATGATGTGATGTGAGTGTACGATGTCCAGCTCTTGATGCATAGCAGATGCACTGGAATGAAATTGATCATGTAAAAAATAAAACCACAAAACGCGTGAAATGTGTGTATGTTTCCATAGGTGCTATGGCATCTTGTATGATTCTTTTTAAAGCGTTATAAACCTCTTTAGTCCAGAATGTTGACATCCATCTACACATTGCCAAAGAAATCAAAGCAATTATTGCTATTTGATGGTATATAGTTTTTTTTTTAACAGCAAGCACATAAATAAATCAACGATTGTTTTGTGTGTATATATATATATATTAGAATGTATTCAGATTTGATATTATATCAAAATGTTTTATACACTGGCTTTACATTCCAGGTTTGTTTGAAAATATAGTGACACATCTGGTCTTTCACTACTAATAAATCTATTAACCAATCACATAATATTTCTTCAAAGCAAACACGTATTTCCTAACAAGGGCTCTGCTACAAATAGTCTGTGGGTCAATTTAGAGAGGTGTAAACATTACAATAATTTTCCATTAAAACATTAAATCATTTTGTCAATATTAATCAAGGAGTTGAACTATTATAATGCTTAAAGCTAACATTATTGAGGACAATCAGCCATACTCAGTCTGCTAGTGTTGCATATGGCAGTATCCAAGTATTTTCACCATTAAATCTCCAAAATGTATCATCATAATACAGATATGATATACTGTACATTACAACAATAGGCATAAACAGGAACATCATTGCTATTAATAGAAAAAGCATGAATAGAATTGTGTGCATTAGCAGCTGTGTTAAAATTGAGAAAGGCGCACATTTGTTAGTAAATACCAGCATAACACTCACACAAAATCTAAACACTAGAAGTGGCAAAGGACAAGAGGAAGACTAAAACTGGCTATACACTAGTGTGAATATTACTCCCAGCAGGAGGTGGCTGATAAACGGTATAATTTTCCCCTGGGGAAAGGTCCGATATCTGTGCCACTCACCTCTCCTGCTGGGACCGATAATCCTGGCTGAAGATGGAGGAGCTGCTGAGATTGACTGGAGGCCCTTGCAGCTGATTGGCTCTGCACTGATTATGCATTCCATGCAATCAAATAATCTCACCAGAGCATTGCTGGTGCGATTATTGGCTGTATATAAAATCCATCCTGAACACTCACTACAGCGATTATGGACCTCATAATGCGGATCATAATTGGGTGATTAGGCCAATAATCACCCTAGTGTATGGGGAGATTAAGGGCATTGTAAAATTTGCTTATCAAAGAATGTCGCTGCGTTCTAAATGTATTGTCAAGTAAGAACATCTTAAGGTGTCTATATAGTAATCCTGACTTTTAACCCAGTAATTGTACAAAATATGGCAAGATTGATTTCTCAGAATGCAGCTAAAGTGGTCTCACAATACACTGACCTAAAAATCAGTTTGTTCAGATTTGTACCACTGATTGGCTGATCCCATTAGGATTAGTGCATCTTGTGGAGATTGCCTGATTTCAGTTCAGTTTGATTATTACGTGATATCCCTGGCTACAAAAGCATTAGCTTGGTTTTGGGAAATACCTTTGTGACACATTTTTTTTATTTTCTTTTTAAATACAATACATTTTTATTATAGTTTTAATGTAGGTGAGGGGGTGCACAATACAAAAGGGACTTGCAGCTGATTGGCTCTGCACTGATTATGCATTCCATGCAATCAAATAATCTCACCAGAGCATTGCTGGTGCGATTATTGGCTGTATATAAAATTCATCCTGAACACTCACTACAGCGATTATTGACCTCATAATGCGGATCATAATTGGGTGATTAGGCCAATAATCACCCTAGTGTATGGCGAGATTAAGGGCATTGTAAAATTTGCTTATCAAAGAATGTCGCTGCGTTCTAAATGTATTGTCAAGGAAGAACATCAGGAGTCTAGGAACATTATGTATTATCAATTAGTCCACAGGTGTCCGGTGTCTAGCTTTCTCCTCAACATAGTCCGACTCGGGAAACCATTGACATAAGGGACAATTTGCGGACACTTCATATTTCGCTGTTGGAGTTTCCATAGTAAAACTAAATGTAATTTTAGCTATTATCTTTGGGAGAGATGAGGGCTCTGGGTCCCTCCAATGTTGCGCTATTGCGGCTCTAGTTGCAATTAATATTTTTCTTTTTTTCTTATTTGACAGTCACAAGGATAATTATAGGAAGTGTAATTATTTAATCAGAGAGTGGTTTGTGGTACAATGGTCTAAATTTCGAAAGACCACCGTACTACAGCTGAATGCAGGCTGCTAGCATTTTAGAAAGCAGCTGTCCTGCGACTCACTCCTGGAGTTACGAAGAGTGATCCTCCAAAAGGTAAATGTTTTACCCAGTGGGAGTCCTCAGTTCGTTAGTCTGCTTTTAGAAATAGAGACAGCTGAAAGTTCCTTATCGGCTGTCTCTATTTTGAATGGCAGCCATTTTAGATATTTTTTTTTTAATGAATGGGTATGTATGCTGATCGTCAGACTCACCCATTCATTTTCACCCCCGACCCGTCACTAGCTCCGCAGAGGTTTGTAACCCTTTTCGGGGACTTTAAGTGTTGGGGGGTTAGTGTTAGGATCTTAGGAAGGGAGGGTTAAGGCCATAGAAGGGGAAGGTTAGGGTCAGGCTGCGGGGAAGGGAGGGTTAGGGTAATGGAAGGGGAGGGTTAGGGTTAGAATTAGGGAAAGGGTTGGGGTAGTTTTTACACTTACCTATCAGAGCCCCGTGTTCGAGGCATTAGTAATCGATATTTCAGCCAGTTCGGAACTGGCTGGGAGAGAACGACCATTCTAAGCGGAGACCCATTCCAGTTTTACCTAACTCTACCCTCAACCCTTCCCTAACCTTTAGTTTCCTACACCCTAACACTAACCTTGCCCTAACCCTTACCTCTTACCCGCTACAGCCTCTTGCTATTGGAAAGGTGAAAATACATATCAGCCTCTTGCTATTGGAAAGGTGAAAATACATATTTGTTCCCTATAGCAAATGACTATTTCCCAACCTTTTAAAGCAATGATACAGACACTATTCAGCTTTCAGCTATATACTGTTCAAAATATGTTCGAACCATACTATTCAAATATGTTCAAATACTTTTAGAAAATCACAGATTTGGAACTATGGAAGTATACTCTTGAGGGGAGAGGATCTTCATATCAGGTAGCATCAGATGAACACAGTGATGTAGGGGTTGAGCTTGGCCTCAACCCAATGTTTGGCTTTTTAGGGTTTCATGCGTAAAATGTTATTAAATCCAGCACTGATGTACTATTTTAAGCACCACATGCCATTTCAATCTCTATTTTATTTTTCATCGTAGGCATTACATTGTTTTTTTTTCTAATTTGTATTTTTTTTAGGAGACTAAATCTTTTAAAGAATGTATAAGTTGATTGCTTAAGAGAAGATTACATTTTGTCCTAGCTTCAGTGACTGACAATGCAGCACCTTACTGTTTTATTAGATAAGTAAGTACAGATGCATTTTCTCATGAATCTCTGCCTTGAAAAGTGATTTTTCTCTGAGCTTTCGATTAAGATATTGCATGTGGGAAATTGTTCGGTTATCAAGTATTTACACATCCCTTTGTTTTTACCGTCTCTCCACCAAAGTGATTCCTTGTGTGTATTGACTGAATTTAAACCTCTTTCACTTTTTTGGAAATACACGTGATTGACAGATCAGCTAATGAAATATATTTTTATGTAGCTTCTAATTAGACTCTATTTTAGTAGCATAGGCATTTGCATGTAAGGAATTAATTTTGTCCTGTATCTATCTGATTTGGTTAGTTTTGGAAAAACGTAAAACATGTGGGCTGATTATGCTCAATGGGCTTCAGGGGGATTAGTTTGGGAAATGTATCTGTGAATGTATATATGCTCCACACTTCTTATGCGTGAGATATTTCGAAAATTGGCAACTGCAGTACTACCAACACCAAAATCCTTTTACAAAATTAGGGGGAAAATTTAGTTTATTGACAGAACATGCATCATGTAGGATCCTTCGTGTGGTATGATAATGTGGTATCTCATTATGTTGCAGTAAATATGATGATGTTTAGGAGGCTATGTTTCTATAGACCTTGCCTTAAACAGTGTACAAGGAAAGCACATTCAGTGTAATCATGTTAAAAGTTTCAATGTTGTATAGTTGAAGATGATAATTGTTACACTTACACCAAATACTGGCATTGGAAACAGCCTTGTTTTGCAAACTGCACATGCAGATATTTCTATCAGAACAATCCATCATTAAATTACATAGTGCTTTACAATTGACTGGGTGCTAACAGAGAGACTTTGTGGGTAAGAGGGCCCTGTTTTCAAGCTTAAGTTCTATAGGACATTGGGAATTGAAACATAAGAGAAAGTGCTATATATTACACAAAGAAGCAGCCTAGTTTTATGGAAAAGTGCTCTGTATAATCCAGTTACACGCAGAGATAGTAGCAGAACTGAGCGTAATTTTAGTATGGAAAGATAAAGTTTTAATATTTATGCTAATCATGTAACAGAAAGGAAAATCGGATTGCAAAGTAGATGTAAATAGGGTAGACAAATGTTAAGAAGTATGTTGAGGGTGTGCGAGATTTCCAGACTTCCGATCAGTTGCCACTTTATGTCGGAATGGATGGGAAGTTTTAGGGCATGGTCTCTGAGTTGGAATATGGTAGTGGTCTCCCATGCTTTCTCACTGATGCATGGATCCACTGTCGGAATGCAGCACCATCTGAAGGCTTGATCTGGTTCTTAATGACTGAGTGAAACAAAAGCAATCACATAGATATATGATTTCCTCTCTAATTTAAAAGCTTTAACATTCAGCTGCACATCTGTCACACAGAGCGATTTGCAGACAGTTATTACCATACCAACCTGCTAATTAGCAGCCGGTAACAATCTCTTGTCTTTAAATATCAAGATGACTATCACAAAATGTAATGATGATCAGCGGGATCCAGACTTCTGATTATGAAGCTATTGGTTCTTTGAGCAAATGTTTTGGGTAGAGACTGGGCTGCCCTACTCACTTTAACAGAAGTACATCATACCTTACGTCTTCCAGCTGAGGGGCACAGACATCCCCAGACATGCAGAAGTCATCCTGAATTAATAAACATTAAGAGGCAGTGCATATATTGTAATGAGACTAGGAGGGAAGCCCACTTGTGGTCTGAATAGTTGGAATGCAGTTTGATTGAATAGCATGGCTTTGCCTGCATGCACAGAAAGTGCACACAATCCAATTAAAATGTATCCAAAATCTGCCAAGTTTAGATATCTCGATCCAGCCTGATGTGTTGCTAATATGGAAGACACTAAAAATAACTTTTAGACCTTGCAATTGGTAAATGATAGTTACAAAAGAGAATAGTTGCATTCTGTGGTTATTGCTGTGCGATGCCTTTTTTGTAAATCATTTTGGAATGCTGAATTCTAATAATTTGTGGACATTCCCATCAAATAACCTCTGTTCCTATCTAAGGACTAGATCCTGCATTAAGAACGACGGGGTACTTACGCATCACCAATTACGCAACTGCCCCATTTTACGTGGGGTGATGGTGTAACATTTAAGGTAGGGGTCAGAACATGTGAGGGGGTGTACTATCCTATATAGGATCGTGAACATGTAAGTCCATTCCATAGGACTTCCATGGACTTATGTGCCTGTGATCATACTGAAATCAGGATCCGCTCCTAAAGCTTTACATTCCATTAGATGGGGGTCGTGCTGACTGGTTTTTCCATCCGACGCATATTCTTTTGAGTGGAGTGACACAGGAGTTAATAATGGTCCAGGAAGTAATGCCACTCTAATTGTGTGTTGGAGTACCGAGCACTGTCTTAAGCTGCCAGCCTCTGACAACTTGCTGTCCTGTATCTACAGGGATGGTGGCTGCAATGGGCTCCCCGCACTCCTCCACATTGTTATCCTCCAGGTATATGTCCTACTTGGTTGGACACACATATAGGTGCTGATCTACACAGTCATAACGTTTTCCTGCATGAGATATTGTTATTTGTAAATATTTAACAGCCATTCTGTTTTCATGTAAATAGTTAACCTTTTTGGCTTGGCCTGCATGTCTAGAGTAATTTGGGAGTCAGCTGAGGAAATTGAGATTTGGAGTAATGAAACAGAGCGCAGTGAATTAGTCCATTAAGTCTCTCCGCTATGAAACTCCATGGCATGTCCAGGCTAGCAAGTCAGCCAATCAAAACAATTCTAATTGCGTTCTTTCTGGCTGCACAGTTTTATATTTTTAATGAGATATGGGTTCTGGAGCCATTGAGTTTTCTACTATGCGATCTGCTTTCTTGCTATTGATATTTTGCAAGAGCCCGTGCAGTAGTTAATCATTTCAGTGAAATTTCTCACAGTATTGCACACAGCGACACAGAAATTTATGCTCAAGGAATAAAATACCCACCTCTTAAAACCCCGTTGTCGCCTCTTTGTGAAACATTTTAAACCATTGATGAATTGACACTCTTGTTGGCAAAGAATCTTGGGTACTATAATATAGCAATAATTGCCTTTGGGCTTTGCACTTTTTGCTAGTGGCTGGTATATTTCTTCTGGATGGTATAAGAACGCAGGTAGGGTGAATGATTTACCCATCACGACTAGCATATAAAAGGCGGTTAAGCTGGGTACAATCCTATGCACTTAAAGTGCCGGTCATACGATTCTAGACCATTTGAAACAATATTGGAATAGTGTGTATGCTCCTGGCAAGTTTTAGTAACAATCCGACATTGTTACCCGTTTTTTAAATGATTGTGTACCCGATACGTGTACAGTACACACAATGGGCTTGATCCAGACCTAGTTAAGTGCTTGAACTTAGTTACTCCTGGGCTAAACCATGTTGATTTCAGGGAGAGTCAAGTTAATTGAACTCTTTGCATGCAGGGATATATCTTTCAATTGGTTACTGCACACAGATACTGATCAGCTTTACTATCACACTGTTATTTAGACTTGGGATAGGAAACATCACCTCTCAACTCTAATACTGTTTGCAACAGATGAAATATGACTCCCCCTGCAATCAACATGGCTTAGCCCAGGAGTAAATAAGTTCAAGCACTTAACTAGGTCTGGATCCAGCCCAATGTGCCGAACCCAGATTTAAAGTCGTTTTACGTACGCTTGTGTACTAAAGTTATGCACTACTAACGATAACACTACCTGGAACTCCTCTCTCACATATGTAACTAGCTGACTTACGTGTTCAGAACCCTACCTTAAGTTTTCCTTGCGTATCTCTGAAGGCACATAATGTCTTGCCATACGTTAGTGCCTATCTCAGCCCATACTGTACAATTTCAATTGACGTAAATATACATGAGTATTATGTCTGGATACAGGCTCCAGTGTTTCCTGCTTTACCTTGCATGTAATATGTTGTTACTTGGAACGTTTTCACATGACAAGTCAAATCACAACCTACAAATCTATTTATAAGTTTAATGTGCACTTAACCCCCAACCGCCATCTACAATCCAACTTTTTGCCCTCATAGTGTATTCACTGCATGTTTTTCTGAATTACAAGTTATAAACGCAATGTGTGCATTTCTTTGATTGCTTGTTCATCTCTTCCCAAGATTGCTTTTTTTCAGATGTTTATTTTAAAAGCAGCCCAATTCTCCTTCTGATTAATTAGAAAAGCATTAAGATGTAATAGATTTTGCTATAAAATTGTCTGTGCTGGGTTTTTTTCCCCCCCCCCCCCCTCTTGGTTGGCAAGTGAACATTTAATCATCAATATAGCTAACAAACATCCTGAGTTTGAAACTTCTATTAAAATTCCTTAAGACTAATTTTTGTCGCTCTCTTAAATTAATTTAATAAGACCCAAAATGCAGCGCAAACAGTAAGTTATTAGAAAATGTCTCCTACTTAGTCTGGCGAAGTATATAATGAATTTTCTATCTGTTAAATATCCAGGAACATGTATATTACTATCAATATGATAAATTATCTCGGTCTTTGAAAAACAAATATTATCCTTAGGGGTTTTTCATTCTTCACACAACGCTTTGTATTTCTGTCTTGTGTTAAGAAACCTTGAAAGATCTTCAAATAATTGAAACCGCAAAACATCTTTACTTAGGCTAAGCGATGTTCATTTTACACCGAGGGTCACCATTCCTATCCACTCTGCATTCGTTGACTCCTGGTATCCTAATGTTTTAGCCAATTGATTTTGGGATTCCTTATAATATTGATCTGCACTTGCATGAATGTAGGGGAAACTTGCTGATGTTCAGGCAGCATATAATTACCAAGTTAGATAATACTTCCTTAATTGATGAAGACTAATGGAAGAGATGGTTTAGAATGGGTTGACTGTGCTTGATTCGTGCATGTATTAAATGCACTACTCGTAAATTAGGAAGCTGACAGATATCTGTCATACTTCTGACTGTGGTACAACATGATGAAATCGAGTTTGGGAAGGAAGAGCCTATTTATAATTTTTGCGGTTTGACGCTGTTAATTAACATTTCAGTTCACCTTCAATTACTTGGAACTATGTAACATTATTGTGCTACAGATACAGCGCTAGCTCCAGAGACAAACACAAGTCAGAATGCAACTTGCATGACACGGGCTGTGTGCGATCCAAAGGTGCATGCAACGGCACCTCTGGATGTAGCGTGTGGGCACAGAGCAGTCAAGATCAATGCAGTTACTTGACCACAAACGTTTTGCAACAGTATGGCAGCACACTGACTAGTATAGGGGAGAAAAAAAAGGTTGTGATACTGCAAACATTTCACTTGCAAAGTAAATATATATATATATATATGTATATATATATAAAATATTTGGCAGACCGCGCTTACGCAATCTACGTACAGAGAGTACTTAAAACAACGTACATTGAATACTTAAAACAACGTACGTAAGGCAAAAACTACGTAATGTGAATCCAGACCTTAGTCTTTTAGTTTCTGTATAATTCACTGATCTTTTGTAGTTAGCCCAGCCTTATAGGCTACTTGAGATTTAAGAAAAACAGTAGCAACTCTATTATTCTATTGGTCCCTCCCTATGTTTCCAAGTCATGGGTTTATCTTCACTGAGTTTCCAGGGATGCTCTTCATTCTTGATCCGTTTGTAAGAGGATAGTGGCTGTCTGTAGGGGCTATTCCTGCAATGTTTTCCTGTGTACAGAAGCTGTCTATAAATAGAGAGTTAGGATCACATACTACTCCTTGGATAGAAATATTCCTTAAAATTGATAGGGGTGTTTTTGGTCTGGTGAAAATACATGGAACATGACCACTGCAAGTGATAGATCATTTTATACTGTTATTGATGCATTAATGAGACTGTTTCTGTTTGCAGCCTTTTTGCTTCCAGCCTCCCCAGTAGCCCACTTCATGTGTCTTCAGCCTCCCCAGTAGCCCCCCCAACATGTGTCTCTAGCCTCCCCAGTAATCCCCATTCATGTGTCTCCAGCCTCCCCAGTAGCCCATCCCTGCCCTGCCCTGTATGTCTGTGTTGTATTTTGTACAGTGCTGCGTACACCATATGGCGCCTTTATAAATAAATGATAACGGCCTCCCTATACTTTATTTACCTTTTCAGTGTTCATCCTTCTTCCTGGTGCTGTCCCACCTGAGCTCACACTGCAGGAAGTCTCAGCTAACACTGACATGCTGTGTCCGTGTTGGGGATAGACTGGATAAAAGCTTGGCAAGGAGCGGGATGGGGGCAGGTTGTGGGTGGAGTGTGGGCCTGCTCAAGAGGAAGACGGAGTGCAGCAGGTAAGTGTGAAAGGAGGGAGGGAGTTGAAGGCATTGTGCCGTGGCACACTTAGCAACATCTCCTGGCACATTGGATTGTTGCGGCACACCGGTTGTGGAGCACTGCGAAAAATGAACACTGAGGGTAATGCCTTTGTTCCCTCTATCATTACTGGAAAAGATAAGAAATTCCTAAATGCGAACATTGGACCGGATTCAGATTTAAGAAGATTTTCCGTGCGTTCGTAACAGATCCGTACGTTAATACAAAATAAGTATGTTTTGCAAAACGAATAAATTTCGGAACACTTCCGTGTTGTGAAAGCAACCTTATCATTAGTGCGCGCATATGTGACGGAAGTTAAATGTTCGCAAATACAACCGCATGTCTACTGCATTACCACGCCTATTTTTGCTATTTACATTCCGATTGACGCCTACTTATTAATAATCCGTCCAATCTTTTATGTTCGTACGCATTTTTTGACGTACGGAAATTACTTACGCATCATTCCAATTACGCTTCGTATCTCCATGGTCTGCACATGAATAGAAATCACTTCACTTGCGCATTTTGCGTGCGTAAATTACCAGACGTTCTTAATTCTGAATACGGTCCATTGTTATCATGTATAATAATGAAGATACAAGTGGTCCAGCCTTATGCTGCCAGTCAGATTACACATGTTGGGGTAGATCCAGAACTCCGCTTCTAATCCGTTTCCTAGCGTATTTACGCGAGCGTACCTTCTATATACTCCCCCTTCATGTACGTACTTTGGCCTCTTTACGCATTCCAAACCCTACCTTAACTTTTGGCAGCATAACCGCTCATGTCCGCACACGTACGTATAGCCAGCACGTAGTTACGCCGCTAAGCACGGCCATACTGTACGATTTAAATGCAACCGTACTTACGGCTATCGTAATATTGGCACGCCCCCTCAAACCTTTTTACGCTACTGTTACGTGAAAGGCCCTTACGCTCACAGTTACGTTGCGTTACGTAGCATAACATCTGCCACGCGCATGCTCAGTACATACAAAAAAGCGCTTTTTCCGTCTCCGCCAGGCGTAAATACACCGGGAAAACATTGTTCTGGTTCTGCTCCGTTGTGTTAAAGTCCTCTATATGCATCTATTGAGGATGGGGGTGTCATTTTATATTCATCAATATTAACTCTGGCACTGAGACCTTAAACGTATGGATGCGGCCTGAGAATGCAGCTGTATCTCTTTAAATGCCTAATGTCTGTTAATTGAATGGACAAAATGCTTGATAATATGCACACTGTTTTATTTACCTGAGTAGCTGCCTAGAGGAGCCGAGTAGTCGAAGAATAAACTAGAGTTTGACTTCATTACAGCGTGAATGATAAGTTTATATGGAGTTATTATAACATTAATCAAGTTGATGGATTGGAAATATGACAGAGCTGTAGCAATGTGTAATTTCCATGCCTACTGTTCTGCAAATGTTGTTCACCTCTCAGAGCACAATTCAGAAGAGTGATGCGGCAAGTTTTATGCGCTGCTGGTAACCCTTGTGGTGCCAGGCTGGAAATGTACCCTATTTATTATACTTACCAGCATTTGTACAAGGGTCACTTCTGAGAAACCCAATGGCTATCACAGAGAGGATTTCCTAGTTTTTTTAATGTATTTGGTAGACTGAAACACACATGTGCATTTAAAATTGATATATAGTTTATTAAAACATTTTTATGCTACATTAACAATTTATTTTATGACTGCACTGGTAACACATGCTGTAATATTGCGGCCAATATCAGACAATTGCCCTATAATAATGAAGTCAGAATTTATCAGATCATCTAAACATTTCCTGGGTGGAGTGGGAAGAAAGGCAAGTCAGACGCTTGGTTGTATAGGGATTAGAGTTAGTAGCAGCAAAAGAGAAGTAGTAATGCCACTGATATGCCATTGATATGGCCTTACCTGGAATACTGTGGTCTGGAGTGAGTGGGCCGTATATGCAGAGCTCCGGGCACATTGCATATGCGCCTGGAGTTTTCCGTTTTGTGGTACTGCGCATACGCAGTAATTTTATAACGTTATCTATGTTTCTTGTTGCAACGTAGATTGCATATACGCAACAAGAAACGTAGATGACGTTACAAAATTACTGCGCATGCGCAGAAGGACTTAAAAACATTAGAGAAGGCAACGAAGGGCAACTAAAATCGGGCATGAGCAGAGAGGGGGGATATGACAGCAGCTTTCAAATATATCCAGGGGTTTAAACAGGTACAAGAGGGTGGTGTTTTTCAAAAAAAGAAATGTAGTGGAACACAAGGGTATAAACTTGGGGGTTGGTAGATTTAGAGGAAATGTTCAGAAATATTACCTCGGAGAGTAAGTGGAGTAGCCTCTCATCTTAGGTGGTAGAGGCTAACCCAGAAAAATATAACTGAATTGAGGGCAGAGTCTAAGGTCAATATAGTTTAAAAATACAACAGTTCAGATAGCATGTGCCCTGTGGCTTTTATCTGCCAGTGCTTTCTAAGCCTGTGTAGAATTGATGCAAACCAGGGAACTCATGCAGTATCATCTTTTTATCTAATACCAATTTCACATCGTAGCAATATCCCGGGTCTGTGAACTCAGGATATCGCTGTGTCAACAGATCATCCCAGTTTCAAAGACCCTGCAATGATTCTGTTCACACTGCATAGTTGACCCGGGAAATTCCAGAACCCGGGTCGGCCCTGGCAGTAGCGCGAGACATCACACTGTGTCATTTGTTTACTATTTCCCTGAAACCACTTTTTGCCAGGGCAATAGTAAACAAATTACGCCAATCAAATGCTTTTTTTTTTCTGCTATGTAGGTTGAGAAACCCGGGTCTCACCTTTCACACTACCGGCTACCTGAGTCAGATTGGGGAAAACCCCTTCTTTTGACCAGTGCCTAATTACCGGGTCATTAGACCCAGGTAGAGGCATTGGACCCTTTCATTTGCCCCAGCAATAACCAGGGTTTTTGGTGCAATGTGAAAGGGGTATAATTTGAGGTAGTTTTATGGGCATTTGTTTTTAAATGCATTTGTACCTAGTTGCCATCATTGGGCCGGATCCAGACCAACGTTTCCATTACCTTTCAGGGCGTAGCGTATTTACGCTACCATATTTACTATGCGGTAGTACTTTTGCCATTTTACGCTACCCTACCTTAACTTTTCAAAGCGTAACTACTGACGTACGTAAAGGCCTCACGTACGTAAGCGCCTAAGCATGCCCATACTATATGATTTAAATACCCCGCCTCTGAAGCGTAATTACGGGTGTCGGATGCCTGGCACGCCCCTTTGTTCGTAGTTACTCTGTTGATACGCTGCTGGAACGTACATTCAGAGTTACGTGGCGTAACATCTGCCGTGCGCATGCGCATTGCATACAAAACAGTGATTTTACATCACCGGCTAGCGTGAATACACTAGCAAACGTAGCTCAGGATCTGGCCCCTTGTCTGTATGTCCACTTGTTCCATGGAAAAGAATGCTCTGAAATATATATTCCTGGTGATGCATAGTCTGTTAATGCCATTTTTGCACGTTTATAAATTCATTTTATATTCGTTCATTTCATTGTAAATGGATCACAATTGATACATTAGAACTCTTACTAAAACCTACACCGTCTGTTCTGTTTCTTCCACAGCTGTAGAACCGTGGCCAGAAAATGCGGCTCTCTATCAGCCTTTGAAAAGTGAGTATAGCTTGCTTGTGTCATAGTGTTTTTCCTGCATGTATATATAAAGTACAGGGTCGGCAAAGGATTTCTTTTATTCCATTAAGTAAAGTGGCATTCTTAGGATTCCTGGGTTGCTGCTTTTACCTGTAAAATGGTTCTGGATGTATCATAATGGCTCATATTGTATTTACAAGCCTTGCTCACATATGTAAATACATCAAATAATTATCAAACCGCACATCTTATTTTTATAGCTTTTTCTAAAAGGAAGGTATAAAAAAAAATCGGTAAGAATTCTATCATATAACATTTACTAAAGCTGGCCATATACTAGTCAGATTATCAGTCCTACCAGGAGGTGATCCTATAAATGGGACCATTTTCCTCTATATCTAATCCTGCAGAAGAGGAAGATGCTGCCGAGATTGAAAGTAGAATTAGTGCTGATTGACTGCACGGGCCTCCTGTCAATCTCTGTACTGACTGGCTTTGCCTCCTGTTAATCTCTGGCTCAAAAAAAAAAAGCTCCAGTCAATAGTGTGTGGCCGGAGTTCTGACACCTGCTGGCCGAAATACCTGTAGTATAGCAGTAACATAACAAAGAGCTTTCATTACTTACTGTTGTACTTGCCAATAATAATGGAGTCACTTTCTATGCTTCTATGAGTCAGACAGAGGTAACTCCGCTCAGGAGGTGAAGGTGAAAGAAATTTGATAGCTTGGGTCCAGTACATTTTAAGTATTCTATATATATATTTTTTTTTAAGCCCAAGGGACAGATTTACTAAGCTGCATGTTTGGAAAAGTGGAAATGTTGCCCATGGCAACCAATCATGTGTTTTTAGGGTGTTTTATCCTGGCCATGCAGTACAGCGATTCTTGGTCCGATTACCCGATAACTGGATGATCAGACCAACAACTGCTCTAATGTTTTGCCAGCTTAATACTTTTTTTAAGTGACCTGTTCTTCACCAAACTTCATTGGACAATTCTCATCATCAAACTCTGAATAGAAATGAGCAATTTCTTAATCTCTTGGTTTTGGTTAAACCAGAGACTCATAATTTATTTAATGCTTAAATAATATAATTAGACCGAGTTAAAGTATAAATTTATGGATTGAAATGAGTTCAAAATAACAAACTTATTGTAATTATTTTAGCCTTTTATTTGTTCATTTAATGTAACGTGACCCAATTTACTCGACACTATGGCACGAAGTGTCTGGATGCACTGGTTAGGAATCGCTGCTGTTCTGGAATGTACTACAGTATAAAAGAGGTCACATTCACTGACACTCATGCACAGTATGGTGCTAAAATAACCTCTGCTTGGAAGAGCCTTCTGCACGCTTGTTAATTACCAATATAAACAGTTATTTTGAGCAAAGCCTTGCAAAATCTCCCCAGACAGCCAACAATCCGTTATTGACCTGGTACTGTGGCTGCCGTTGGCTATATGTAATACAGTAACACAGGGGCAGGTACAGTTGGCATGGTTACTAGTAAAGTAGAAAAAAAGGCTGAGGCAGCATATATAGGAAGTGTCATGGTTAATAGAAAGGGATGGGGTGGAAAGGGGGGGCTGATAGAGAAGGCGCTGTTCAAATACACAGGCTGTTGTGGTCCTTGCTCCCTTCAGCAGCTCTTCATATATCATCAGATTACATTATTGCCCACATTTGGTGATCTGCAGCCTACTACAATTGTCAAAAGGCTGCAAAGTAATGAAGACTAATACACGGCAGCCTTCTAGTCTTTTAGGCACAGAATTTTTATTGCAGTGATCTTGTCATCCTTCTTTTGTCCGATGGGCTCAAACCACTGTATGCAATATCAGCTGCAAGCGGGATTTCTTATTTCAGGAGCTGTAATTTATACTTGCTTTTTAAGTAAAGGTTAACAAAACAATGCTACATCATCCAAAACATAAAATGCATCTGTGTTTAACAATGTTCCCTGCCCCCCTCCCCCAATATATTACTATATGTATATTTGTTTTAACGGCATCATTTTTTTCCCCATCTCATTGTATGATATTTCTGCTTGTAGTTTTAGCTTTTGCTGCACCTACTGGCAGATTTGATTTAAATGTGACTTGCGGTTCTTTATTTCTGTGTCCAAACACTCAGTATATTAATGGAGGGGTCTCTGTGGTGTATTATTGCTGGTAGAATTTCTCGATATTTTGGTTAATACCTGCCTGTCTTCAATGCAAAAATAACAAGAGAAACACAACTTTATTACAAAGTAATTATTGCTAATGTAAATTTTAGCCATATTTTCTGAACAAACCTTAAACCTACTATTAAAAACAACGTCAAGCTGGGTACACGCCAATGCAGTCATCCCTGAGACACAATGGGGTAGATCCAGACCTAAGAGCTTGTTACGTTTCGTTGCGTAGCGTAATTACTAGGTACTCCCCTCGCATGTACGTACTTTGGCCGTTTTACACTACCCAAACCCTACCTTAACTTTCCAAAGCGTAAGTACTGACGTACGTAATGGATTCACGTATATAAGTGCCTAAGCACGCCCATGCTCTACGATTTAAATGCCTCACCCCGCGTCTTAAGCGTAATTACGGAGTCGTATGGCTGTCACGCCCCTTTGTGCGTAGTTACGCTGTTGATATGTCGCTGGTACGTACGTTCTGAGTTACGTGGTGTAACATCTGCCGTGCGCATGCGCAGTAAATACTAATGAGCAATTTTACGTCAGCGGCTAGCGTAAAATCGCTCGCGAACATTGTACAGGATCTGGCCCAATGTCTGCTACAATGTCACTGATGATTTCAAGTCTCGATGAGCATACTTATTACCGTGTGCATATTATACAACTTTACTAATCATCTCTCCTAACCATCTGCACACACACGGTACAGATATCTGCCTATGCTGCACAGAAGACTGCCAAAACAGTCGGACAGATTGTCGTACCTGTGTACACACTACTCCTATATCCCTAAGATCATACCATCATCCGATGCGACCTGTTTTATCATAAGAGATTAAAATCACGGGAGCGTCCATACTCCATATCAATACAAGTGGTCTGGAATGGTGTGATCGTCCTGGTCATTGCATTAGGTGTGTGCCCAGTGTTTTTATTACATTCTACAAGATTTTAACGGTGTATCTGCACTTAGAACAGTGTCTGACAGCTAAGACAGAGTCCAACATTTACAAAAACACCACAAAGGGCTTTTTTTTTGGATGAGCATGAAGGGCGGCCTCTATCTTCCAGCATTGGCAAACTCATCAGCAGAATGGATACCAGTTACCATTTTACAAGGACACACTCGGCATATATTGCATTACAGTTGATCGCCATAGTTTTGTGCTCTATGTTAGTTAAACAATGGTACAAGCAGCAGTGCTGATAATCGCTAGTTATTCTCTCCTTCTAATATTTCTAAATAGGTTAGTTTGCAAAAATATGTATATAATTACAAAAAAAAACCATATTGCCTAATTCACAGTCTCAAAACAGAACAGCAACAGCTTGAAAGTACAATTTGTACCGAAATTATTTTGTCTACAAGATGTTTAGAGGAATTAAAGTATCCTTTGCTTAGCAGAGTAGTGGAGACAAATGGAAAAAAAACTAATAAAAATACAGAAGTTATTAAACCAATCAATGTATACGTTTCACTTGTTAATTGATAGTGACACGTGGTGAAGTTTGATGTGTGACAATTGTTCATGGAAGCTGAGTAAATATTGACTTTAATGTCTAATTTTCAGTTGCTGGTGTGAGCAATATACAGTATTCCAATCTCTGATACTTGAACATAACTGTTATTGCTAAATCATGAGAAACTGCCATACCTGCTATAAACCCTCCCACCCAGCCAGTGACTGTGTTTAACTTCAGGCATGTTCCCATTGCTAATCCTGTTGTGTTTTGCTGTTTCTCAGGTGAACAGATTCTGCTGTCTGACAATGCATCTTGTCTTGCTGTCCAGGTAATGATTTATTCCTGAAATCAAAGTTCCCCCGCACTACCTTGTTAAAAATCTGCAGCTGTGACCTACAGCCGCCCCTGTTTCAGCTTTGCAGCCAAATCCAACCACCTCACTTCATGAGCTCATTGAAGACAATCTCGTTTTCTAACCTAGGTCAACTGCTGTTGTGAAACTATTCACTGGTCCTGGCCTGGCCACAAATGTCTCATCATATTATCTCTGCATATTATCTCTTAAGCTAAGCAGTGCTGTATTTTTTATTTATCACATCCCCTATCTAAAATGATGAAGTTTAGCATGTGAATATTTCAAGCATTTGTTGTGTCCGGCATTCGCTATATACAAGCTCTTTAAATAAAGCAATGCTGATTTTGCTAGTCTGCTCTTTTTGTTTTTATGAACTGTCTGTAGTCTTACTGTCAGCTTCCACTCGGTCAATCCTTTAGGCTTAATGGTCTTCAGGTTTGAAAGGCTCATGGGATGGCCATTAGCCTCTCATTCCCCAGTGCTCAGTTTAGTTTAGTCTGAGTTCACTTTATCCTGAGGTCATCTTTTTAGTTAGACATCAGTGAGAGTACAGCCTGCACATTTCATTCAAGTGTATTTTGAAGCGTAGACTCTTATTTGTGATTTGGTGTCATGGATTTTGCCGTTACCGAGTATCAAATGATCAATATTCTTAGTGTCTATAACAATAACATTTCAGACTCCAGAGAAATTGCCTCATCTGCAAATGTTGTATATCTGTCTAGTGCATAATGATTCTGTAGAAGGACTGTGTAAACACCAGACAATTGGGTAGATAAAGGCCTGGATCCAGAGGTACAATCCTGTGGGCAGTGATCCAATGTCTTGATCCAGTCCAATGTTATTAGTAAAAAAGAAGGAAAACAAAAATAGATGGGATTCTGAATTAAAATTTTCCCACAATCAACTCCTTGAGCAAAAGATTTGAATACATCAGCACGTGCAATCCAGGCACCCGTGAGTTAGTCCTGTTTGATGGACTGACTGGCATTCAGGTGCTGCCTTCATTTTGGTCAACTCCAGCAAATTTCCTGAAGGACAGCAAGTATGGGTGGGCATGTTGGATGGCTAACAGGGCATGTGTAAGCACCGTTTTCCCTGGGTCCAGAGTTCTGCTCTCAGATTGAATCCGGCATCACATTCAATATGTGGGAGGGTGGAAGTATGTAGATAGAACCGTGAGGGCATTCTAAGTACCCCATTCTTCCCCATGTTAAGTGAGAATGGCATGGAAATTTTAAGGTACGAAGCAGCATTGGCATAGGAGTCCAACCCAGAGAGAGGGAGCACTCACTTGTGAACTCAGTCTAGTGCCTCTGTCAGTAGCATCATTGGCCTGTTCTTAGGGCCCTTATTTGTGAATGTGTTCCTTTGAGCCTTTGCTAATACACAAGTACCAACCTGTGAGTCTTTTTACATGTGTCAGCCATTAATGAATACACTGGTTCTTTAGCAAGTAGGTCAAGAAAACCTGCACTATTAGGGGGTCCTGAGGTTTGAAATGGAGAAACTCTGCTTTAGGCTTACTTACAAACTGAATATTTCCTTCATAAAAGCAGAGCAGGTCAGCGAGTGAGACTCATCACTAAGAGGTTGTCAGAGGAGTCGATGCTTGAGAACATCTAACATCAGACATCAACATGGTCTCTATGGTACACATTGAACTGTACTGGGTACTTGTGGCTTCGCAAGAGCAGCCTTAAGTGTGACTTTACCACATAACTATAATGGCAGTGAGGTCAGGACTGCAGCTCATATGCTGGGAATCTCTATGGAGATGGTGGCTCATGTTTTAGGTAAGTACATAGGTGCTATTCAATTTCTCGCACTCTTCTCCACTTCACTGCTTGACATTAAGTCTCTAGCACCCAATTTTCATAATAATGCCTTCTTTATTATTCCAAACAGCAATGACATTATTGTGATAATATCCACATTCTATAAATATACCCTGGAGCCAGATTTACTAAGCTGACGGAAAGGAAAATCAAGAGCTACTAAATATCAGCATTGTATCCTGACTTCCTACATCACTAGCGTCAGGTATCAGACAATGCTCTCCTTTTGGAAAATGGTACATGTGCAGGCACTTCTTTCCCAGGACAAATCTGAATCCAGAATTCTGTCCAGGTGCAATATCCGATGGCAGGACAGGACCTTTCAAAGAGTGCAGGTGCTTCCACTGTGTGTGTGTGGTGATGTAAATAGTACAGCTGGCTTCAGCCCTTACATATGATCCAACCTTATGCACCGACCCCATTTTATATATTTTAAAGTTAAGGTAGGTTCCTTGGAGTGTAACGCTGTACAACCAGTGCAGTGGAAGTCTTGATGTGGTCCATAAACACTCCTCAGCATAACGCTGGCCTCCAGTGATTAGCTTTTATTCTATGCATATCATGTCTGTGCCCCATTTATGTAGAGTGGGGAAGAGGAAGTGATTGCTGATAAGCAGTAAGCAACACGTAGGTGAATGCAATCACCATAGAGCAGCAATAGTGTTGATTCCCCAGGTAATGGTAAACCGTGTGGTGGTCAGTTTCTCAGAGTGCATTAGGTTCTATGAGGCAGGTCCAGACCCACGTACGCATAACGTGCGTGCGTGGGTCTGTAAGTACGATCACGTAGCGTGGAGTGAAAGCCCCCTGTACTCCCCACTCTCTGTAATACATCACTTACACTTACTTGTCCTTATGGCCGCAGACATAGTCGTAACGGGGCTTCCCCCGCCCTGTAGCCTTCATTTAAATGGCTATCCTTGCCCATATGGCGGGGAGAGTGCCATCGTAAGGGAAGGCTCTGCCACTTCCCCGTACGTACTGTCATACTGATAGTACTTATGCTGAGGGCATTTCTGCTGCACGCAGATGTACCCTGACAGTGAATTTACACAACTGTCTTGCACAAGTTCACTGTTGTCCCTAGCTCTGGATCTACCCCTATGTCACCCAATGATTGGATCATTTGTCATATGCTTTTTTCATGTTTAGTAAAGTGATTATAGATCTACATATGAAGTCTTCTAGATATGAACTTTGTTATTTACTTTAAATGCTATTATAAATGAATCACTATTTATCATAAAACAAGGCAAAAATAGGCTACTTCTTGCAACCATTCTCTTTAAGTAAATTTAGCTGAATACACCAAGTCATGTTCCAGCAAATGTATATTGCTACTACAGACTCCAGTTCTGGTGCACTATCTGTCATTTGAATGATAAATTCCACTCGGCGTGTATTGAAACAGCATGCTTTAGTTTAATAAGCCTCGCTGACAGCTGATAGTCGCCATGGTTATATGTGGTCACTTTATGAAAATATCAGATTCAAATAGCCTCGAAGGAGTTTTAGTTTTTTTTATATGAAGTTCATTAAATACAGATTCTAGCTTTGGATTGTGCATATTTTTGATCTATAAAGATATCTCACAGATGACAGAAGTGAAGAGATATCACGTTATGGTGTGGCTTGCTTCGGAATATAAAACAACTTTGGCTTATCTCAAGTCAAAGCTTTAGAAGTTTAAAGAAGACAAAGCACTGCTTGAAGGCTTGTTTTATTTCCCCATTTAAATATTCGGGGATACAACAGAACAACTTGAATTGCGCAGTGATCTAGCAGGTGTGCTCTGTCTATACCTTGCCATTTTTTTTCCTTGCTCAAAGCCATGTAACAAACCTGGCTTATTTCATATAAATGGGGATTCAATTAGCCGCTGAAACCCTGAAGAGCGCACATTAACAGATATAAGAGTACTGCCAATTTTACTTGCACTTCTATGGGGTAATATGTGCATGTGGAAGTATTTAGGCAGTTTAAAGAAACCGTTCACTTAGAGGCGTTGACAACTTTCACAAATGTATATGGTCACATGTAAGACGTGTTTGAATGCATTTAGTTGCTGTGCAGTCGCGTGCAAGCTACTATAGTTTGGTTTCTGTGTTAAGAGGCTAAAGCCTATGCAAGATACATTATAAAAGCTAGATTGATCACTATAGGCCAAATTGTCCTTAAATTGTCCTTTGGGAGTCATTTCCAGTTATCACTCATCACTTGTCAGTCAGGTCTGGTGGATAAACCCGCTGTTGGATAAATGTCATCTGCCTTTGCATGTTGTCATTTGCTGCCTATACCTTTTTTGCAGGACTCTGTGCACATCCTTGTCTGTACTTTAAGCATGTTATCGCCAATAAAAACAGACCAGGTCCTAATTTAATAGTATCATGTGAAGGTCTGCTGTCAGGTCATTATACGATCCTAATTACCATAAGTACGAGAGGAGAACGCTTCCTCGCCCTTAAGATTTTCCACCAGCCTGACCCTGTATTAACATTTGTGTGCATAAAGGAGGATAGTCCATGAGAACTTACTGTACAATGTAAAAACCTCCCACCATGCGGACATGAAGCATGCTGCTCCACCATCAGAACGACTTTCAGCAGAGAAATATAGAACTTGGGGATGCAGATTTGTGCTAGAACTTGGTAGAAGACAAATGCACACGTGAAGAATGTTGGCATTTCCTACTTGCAGCATGCTATTAAATCTGGGTCCAGTCCATTACCCTTAAATATTAGGATTATTGGTTATTGGTTTCCAGTTGCTGTTCTGACATTCGACAATGATGTGTGGAAAAGGGAGTGTGAACGCTTGGGCGCTATCTATATCGCTAAAAGCAGCCTCTGATACCACTGAGGGTTCACCAGTTACCCTCTACAAAAACAAATAGACATATACAGATGAGGTGTACGGGGCGCTAAAATGTGTGAGTGAACTCTAAAATTAGAGTTAAAAATAAAATTCTAATAATTATGTAAAAAACAGAAGGATAATAGTTGAATATAAAGTGCTAAAAAGTGCAATAAATATATATATAAAAAAAAATCAACAACTCTGACAATGTAGACAATCGTTGATAACATAAACTCAAAGTTAAATAAATACCAGATCCTAATGCTTTAAATAAAAACACACTTGAACGGATACTGATGAGATATAACCTTCTAAACAAAGTGTAGTGTGTTAGGTAGTGAAAAATAGAAAGATAAAAAGTCAATAAATAGCAGCTTGAACTGTAGGTAAATGTTAAAATACGACAATGATGCAGCCAACACAATAGCTGTATTACTGCCGAAACAGTTAGAAGTTTGGGATGGTACCGCTTAAAAAAACCAAAAAGCAAAATTTAACAAAACCGATTGATCTCATACATTGTCTGTACTCCTGCTCCAGGCTCTGTCTTTGCTGTCTCCTCCCAGAAGTGTTTGTGAAGTGTTTATCATTACAATATGTTATCTGACGTGTCACGTTAATGACCAGTGGCCAGATCCTAAACCACGCACACACGAGCGATTTTGCGCTAGCCGCTGACGTAAAATTGCCCATTAGGGAGTGCCTGGAAAATACGCTAGCGTAAATACACTATGCGATGAAACATGACAAACACTTAGGTCTGGATCTACCCAGATAGAAGAATAACGATCAGTCAGCTCTGACAGCATTCTAGCTATCGATGATACATACTACTCCCTTAGTACAGTACACACAACAGTCAGGATCCATACACGGTGTGTCCAATTTTTAATCACTGCTACACATGGACTGACTTCCGACATGAAAGGGCTACCTCAGGTATTACAGCTCATGTACGTAAATATTCTTTAATGTGCTGAGGTCAGCTGGGGTAAGGAGAGATAGGGCCTCCTACACAGTAATTTGAGTAAAGCCGGTCACACACTGGAACAATAATCACGATCAGAAGAAGTATTCTATTTTTTAGAGGTATCTCATTTTCCCAAAAACATCCCATTTATGCACAATTGGGACAATTATCCATTGCATTTATTGTTAAGGAATAATTAACTGTCAGATAATTGTGTATCTTTTCCCTAC
>WWET01000184.1:31308-50394 GCA_011038615.1 Limnodynastes dumerilii | reverse complement strand
CGCAAGGTGCCAGAATTCTTTACATGAGTGGGTGAATAGAAAAGCCACTCTCCCACAACGTAAGGAATTCTGGACATTTACGCGTCCCTACGTGAACAATACCTTAACTTGTTTGCACTTAAGTCTAAATGTGCAGACAAAATAATTGAGTGTATGATTTAAATAGGAAGTCCAGCCCCCATGCATATAAATTATGCATAGAGGTCTGGCACACTCCTGTTACAAAAATTCTGGACTGATTTCCGTATGTCCAGGACTTACGCGTGAATACATATGGACCAAGCGACTTTCGCATCCAGCGAGCATAAGTCATCGGTCCTTCTTAGTTTAGAATCCAGTCCAGCAAGTTTATCTCATTGGCTGTATAGTTCATTAGTCTACATTGACTGTTTGGATTGTACAAATCACTCTTAATGCACTCACAACTTTTTTTTTTTATAATTTGCAGTCATTAAATAGCATCTGTCATTATAAAGGGACATAAAGGGCACTATGCACTTCTGAAAAGCAAAAAAAAAAATCTGTGTTGTCTGTATTAATATTTCATAAGTAGGCATTAACTAAATCATGCTTGCTTCTGTTGGCTGTCCTCAGACAATTCCTTTGTGCTTTCTAGGCAGAGGAGCTGTGACATGGACGCCACCCCCGCCCCCTTCACGGAGTGAGTTTGATTCCAAGCAGACATGGTTTATTTGCATATAGTGTGACAATATATTATACTCTCTCCCGGGCACTGTATTTTTTTTTCCTCACAAACAAACCTTCTGTGTTTTGACACTGAAGACTATGACAAGCAATATTTTTCATGCTGTACATGAAGTATCTTATGAATTGCAGGCCATTTCACACCATCTTCACAATGTTGTCATCCAGTGAAATAGACGCCATTTTGTTCGTCTGACATGGTTTTCTATGGCCAGCAAAGACCGTTGTGTCATTCAGCTTTCAGTATGGGGGTAATGTGTATTAGATTAACAGACTGCGCTAGCTACATGGCTAGTGGACTGGATAGACTCATGATAAGGTTGGCCCGTGCTCCTTAGTAAATACTAGTGGCTATTTAGAAGTCCTTTGATTTCTTTAAAATAGCTGCAAACTTATCTGGGATCAGTAAATTTTCTATTGGCTACTAGATTTAAACAGCCGTCTCCTTGTTTCTGTAGCATTTTGGTAATTTTTAGAGTAAATATAAAATTCCTCCTGCTAGGAAACTATTGTGCATTTATTTTTGAAATTCTGTGACACCAACATTAAGCTTGAAGAATAACTGTTAAATGTCTAATGGTTATTGAGACTTTCTGTTAAATCCGCTCCCAATAATCTATTTTGCTGCACTTCCTTTTGACTGCACAAGCTGAGTTTTGTCATTTCCATGCTGTCTGATTCTATTATACGTCGTTTGATAAGTAGAAGTCTGAAAGCCCTTAGATCATCTGCACAAGCACCACTGTAATGCAGACACAGTGTCTCCTCAGCCATCTACAAAATACCACGTGATGCATATAAAATAATTCAGACACTGACTAGACTTCATTTATTGTCCACATATTAATTTTCCATTAATCATACAATTCTAAGTCAGACAAAATATTTGATTCGAAAGTGTGGGACTGAAATGCTCTGGAAGAGGGGGATTAATGCAATGGGATATTTATTGCAGTTCAGTATGATGGAAGATTTCCTACACTTAGATGACAAAATGCAACAGTATTGATTTTTGGTAGGAAACAAAAGGACTGTGTACCTAATGGTGTGTGATGGCCCATTCTCTGCCTTGTCTCCCAAATTCCCTTACATCATACTTTTGTTTTTGGTCTGTAATTCCCTTACATGCGGTATTCCTCCTTTGTAACTTTTCCCTTTTCAATGTTATTTTTGCTCACCGCTATATTTCCACTACAGAGATAGAGGCTTTAAAATGTCCTATTCCTCTTATATTTTCATCAGCACCAGACTAGACCTTGTATTAAGCCATTGTTTTAGAAATGGTGCTTTGTAGAAGCTGACTGACAACTGATAATTGTGGTAAAGCAGATGTAGGGCCAGATTTATTAAGCTGCGGGTTTGGAAAAGTGTTGTTGCCTATAGCAACCAATCCGATTGTAGCTCTCTTTTTCTTTTTACATACCAGAGAATGTCAGCTAAAATCTGATTGGTTGCTATGGGCAACATGTCCACTTTTCCAAACCCGCATCTTAGTATATCTGGCCTGTAGACAGAGAATATGGACTTGAGCAGGGTACACACTGAGAAGTAACAGTAACGAGCCGATATTGTTACTGTTATAGCAAACAACTATGTATCTGATGTTGCAGAGGACACAATGAAATGATCCCCTTGCTGGATCTTTCTTCATTCCTTCCCATCATGCAGTTCTGCTACTATCCTGTGAAAGACATCGTGCATCGTTGATCTGAAATATCAGGAACATTTAAAAATCAAATCACATGCTCACAGACTATTTCAAACAATACTGGACATCGTTGGGCAATACATACTAGTAAGATGTCTGCTTACGCTGTTGCTTATTGTGTGATTTGTACAATAATCGTCAGAAAAAGCTCTCTACTCTACTTATTTGTATAATGTAAAATGGAGTGGGGCTTGATGCAATTTATGCAAATTGCGCCTTAAAGCCCTGTCTTCTGCCTGTCAAAGCTTAAGTTAATGCTTTTACTAGGGATGGGCTGAGCATGATTATGCAAATTGCATAATCAAGCCCCGCCTACCCTTACTAAAGCTGCAGGGAACAGTACCCATGAAAACTAGCCCTAATAAACGGCTAGTGGCCTCACGGCCAACGCTTCACACAAATGTGCATATCTTACCCTTCCTAACTACGAATGAGGGAAGGGAGGTGAGGGAATGCTGGGCAGAGGGTTACCGTCGCTGACACAAAAAGGAACTGCTGCAACAGGGTAAGGAGTGTATCACAGGGATCAACCAGTGCATGCAAACATCGATTAAAGGGATATCCGGTGACTCCGTTCAGACTGGTGTCGATGTGCGTTTCGCCCACAATTCGGGCTTTGTCCAAGGCGTGGAGGGAACAGTACTGCGATATCTGTGCCGGCTCTCCCAGGCTACCGGGAGAAATGCCCAAATTTTGGGAGTCTCCCAGATGTTCAGGAAGAGTCTGCATCCATGTATTATGGCCGTTGCTGTTTTTATACACACACACACGTTTTTATAAGGGCATTATATAAACAGATAACCCTGATGAGGTGTCTGTCTTTATACAGTGTCTTAGAGTTTGTTCATCTGGTACTAATCTAGAAAGAGCTTGAAATCTCAGTAAACATGTTTAATGAGCCGCTGCATATTGTCTTTTTCCAGATCTGGTTTTTTTTTTATTTTTTTTTTTGCCATCAGCTAACAAATGTTTTATTTCTGTTTTCATTGTCTTTCAGGCCTTCTTACAAATGTGCAATCTGCCAGTCCAGGTGGTTTGTAGGGCAAACGCAGAATATATGTCTCCATCTGGTAAGCATGGTTTTCATTTAGGATGCTGTATTTGAAACGGAGTAGTGACTCCATAGCAACACCCTGCAAGCCTTCTAGTCATAAATATATCCACATTACCATGCACGCATATTTTTCTTCTCACAACTTGTAATTCTTGCTGCTGAAAAAGGCAATAAAAATGATAAATCTAGACATATTATTTTCACCTGTTAAAGCTACACATTTTTGCATGCTAGTCGGGAAGCAAATATGTTTTTTTTTTCCTCATAAGTCACAATCTGGAGCTCCTATGTATAGAGCCTGCGGCTACCTTACATGTGGTCTGCAGCAGCAGGAAACTCACCTTCCCTAACTAATGCATCAATTGGTTGTAATGTGTTCCAAGCACATTGAAAATATTCAGTTTGTGTTGAGCAGGAAAGCTTCATGTTGTGCTCCTGTGATAAGGGAAGTGTAAAAAAAACAAAAGCAAAATCCCATTACCTTTTGGAACACATGGTACATATGTAAAAGGTTTGTTATCACGGCTTGTTGTTTTGTTGTATATTTTATTTTGTGCTGTGTTTGTTACATGACAGATTATATGCAGTGTCTGTATTCATTTAAACACACTATTCCCTATAATGTTTTCTGTGCGATGAGAGTAGTAGAGCGTAACTCATACACACCCTGGAGGTCTGGTCATTCAGCCCCGTCGTACAGTGACCGGATACATTATATATTCCAAAGGGATAAATAGTCCGGATCTTGTTGTATGGCATTTTTGGCAAATACCCATTGCTTTCTAATTTGGCCACAGTCAATCACATTTAACAAGACTGTGTAACAAGTATGGAATGGAACAAGACCTCGGCAAAATGGTCGTTTCCAGTCACAGGTAGCAGAAAACGATTTTTTTTTGCGATGTGCACATGCGCACACTATGCACTGCCATTATGGATTTGGAATTCCGTAATAGACGTGTTTCTGACAACGGGAAAGGATGCAGAGTTTGTCAATTTGGAGGAAGCAGGTATGCTTATTGTACATTAAGGGCTTATGTGCTATCCAGGCTTCTGCTCCGTCCCCATTTTACACAAAGACAGTGTGAATCTTTGGCGGTTGGATCGTACTTCACATGCATGGAATTAGCATACAACAGGGGTCCCCCTTTAAATCTCCTGTGCCACCGTGATCAGTGACAGTGAAGGTCTAAATCCCATCTCATGTCTGGGGTAACTGGTGTACTAGTGGGGTAACACCCAACAACATCTCTTATAATGCTCCTATTTATTTCGATTTAACATTCATCATACTAATTTTAAGGCCCTTAAGATATTGAAGAAAATATTAGGGACACAGTCCATCTGCACCCACATGAATTCCAAATCATATTTTAAATAAAACAAAAAGAACAAGTACTGATAATGTTGCTTTGACCTTATAAAAAAATAATGAACGAACGCTGTACTATAGGGTTGTAAAATGTTAATTCTCCCCTTAAGTTTACAACTTCTTCTTCCTTTCAAAATAGCTAAAAGTGTGATTATTGGAAACTTCAGCAGATTGTTCAACTGTAGCACATGAACTATGAAATACTAGACCATTGGATATATTGACTAAACACAATCACGGTATTGCTGAGCTGTGCACTATTGCCGGGATCGGTAACACTTTAGAAATAGTGCTTTGATGCCTCTGCATAGCTTCAAAATATCTAAAAATAATAACTACTCCACGGCTATTGTAGGTGTCACAATAAAGAGAATATTGATCTCCAAGGGAAGGTGCTGAGCTGACTTTTCTCTAAGCATCAATTGATAGTGAAACTAATGGAAAGCTTGAGCAAGAATACAGTGGAAGAGTTATTAAGGCTGCTAAGGCCAAATGCTTCAAATAGAGTATCGGAAAGCAGTTAGTACTGCTGGGAGACATTGTCCCTCGTGCCAATACTTAGCAACAGAAACAGATTAGGGAACACATAGTAGTGGGCATTTCTATGCATCCCTATTTATTTAAATTTCCAGTCTAAATTTTCCTCCATCATATCTGATTGTGTTTTGTTTGGCCTTTAAAATTTGTATTGTGTACTGTGTAGAGGAAGGTTAAGGTGTGCACATGAACATATATGTCATGTCATGAATAAATAAATACACTGCTTCCTCCGTACATCCAGCCATCTTATTGTGAAACTTTGCATATACAGAGCAGCAGTCTATGTACACGCACTTGGCAAAGAAAGGTTCATTTCCAATATGGACCATTGTCACCTTTTCTGGAACTACTTGGCAATAAGCTACCATGCATGCGTAGTAGCTCAATGCTTAAAACAATATACGTAAGACAAAAACTACGTAACTGTGAATCTGGACCTGAATGAAATATCTGCCCGTATGATTAACAGCAATGAAATAGGAGGGATATTTTGTGATTCACATTTTTGCTTTACCATTAATATACTTGGTACTTGTCTTTCAAAAATTGCCACTTTGATATAGTAAAAACCTTTTTTTCTTGTATCCATATGCAAGATATTAATAATGTTGTACGCATACAGTTTTATAAGTCCGTTTTATTTAAGTCTGTCACTGATGCCTCCTAAATAATTCGTCTTTTTTGACAGTTTTTCAATTACAACCAAATGTCACATATTTGAAAATGCAGCAATGAAGACGATTTGTTAGCTTGTTTAAACTCTAAGTCTGGAAAGTATTATGGAGTAAAGCTGGGCACACACTAGAGCGATTATCGTCACAGCGTGAGATTTTAGATAATTGACTCAACTTTCCCGCTAGTGAGAGGTAACGATATCGGTGCCATAGACGAAGCGATAATCCGTCCGATTAAAAAAAAAAAAAAGAAAAAAAAGTGGCTTTTCTCGGAGTGCATAAAATCTTTTGTGGCCACAAACTATGCGATTATCGTCACATGTTTTACATAAGGGGCAGATCTGAGTGTGATTGACAGAAGCATTTCGGGAGTCAAGCCGGAACAGGATGGTAAAATATCGTCATTTCCTGTGAACTTCATTGTGTGGCATGATGGCTAATTGCAGGTTTAGTTAGGAAAGTCGTTGAAATACATGGTCTTTTATTCAGTAATTATATAATGCCACTTGCAAGTACTGGTCACGTGATACAAACAGGAAGGACGTTCTGTACATCAAGATAGACACACCCTGCAGGGGTGCGGAAAAAACATAAAAATCGTTAGTTAACTTATCTGTCGTCAGATTATCTGTAATGGCCACACACTGCACGATTTTGCTGACGAGAAACGATAATCATTTAGGAATCCCATAAGATGCGATTATCTGCTGGCGGACATTTTGGGAAGATGATCGTGAGTTTTGGGAAAATATCGGCACCACACACTACAGCGATAATTCGTCCAATCTACGATAATTGTCAAATCGGCACGATAATCGCTCTAGTGTGTAATAGTCTGATATTGGACCGGATTCCCACTTTAGTGTGTCTGTCCAGTCCCCTCCCCCGCTCCAATTTTTATTTATGACTGCCATAAGCAACTTTAAGTTCCCGTGCGTATTTTACCTGCCTAATCTAAATACCTTCCCCCACCCACTTCTCATAACTGCATAGCTGCTGTCTCCTATTACCTAAAAAACTACGTACAGTCTACATAGATTGCGCATTCCCTATGACTACACGTGCTCAGTTCAAAAGCTTCTTAGGTTTGAATCAGGCATATTGCCTGTCTTTTATACCTATTAGTAAATGGAGAACATATTATCGTGGTGTTTATTGAGATAACTGTTACTCATAGTTACACTAATATTTATTTAGATTTACTACAAGTGTACCTGAGACCACACACCATGGAGAAGGCCCATTTGTGGACAGACAATATTATGCTTATCAATACAGCAGGAACTAGTGACATTACTTAGTTGTTCTGCATACAACATGGCTGCCTGTATAGGCAACACTTTGACCAATTACAACTAATCAAGTGTTTGCACTTTCTCTGTGCACAGAGGAATTAAATACATTTGTTCTTTATATTATCTGTAGGCCTAATGATTTTAGCTACCACAGCTTTGAGTCTTATGAGCAATGCAATGTATATTAGGTACAATATGCCTTCTCCTCAAGTAGAGGAATGTAGGGAGGTTTCACATGTTGAATATGGATGCCAGAATATGAAAAGATCTGTCCACCAGGAACATGGCCAATACAGGCTGAATAAAAACCTTTGACTCCTTGCAGTTCAAAAAGACCTTCATTCCTTTTGTAATACACTTTAGAGTATGGATGCAGATGAGGCCTTTGTTGGTGCCATGTACCTTATCCATTACCCTTAGGCTGACTGTGGGCAAGAGAAGGGGGAATCTGTTGAAAAGGACCATGACAGAGCCTGCTGTTCACATGAACTCTGTGTGAACCAGGTCTAACAGCAGGTTTCCTGCATGTGCTTGAGGGGAACATTTGGTGAAGAACGCTGGAAAACCTCTAAATATCATGTGAAGCCACAGGCAGCGGAACATTTTCCCTCCCAGTTTCGTATGATTATCCTTCCTCCTCTCCCTGTGTAATGATTGCACTGTGTTAACCAGATGCATATATTATTTTAAATAAAGTCTTCCTACAAGACCTTGTGTGTCCTGACTGTGTGCCCAATGACTGTCCTTATGGTCTCAGTACTATCACAGCGATCATTTTAGAACTGCAAATAAGGGGTATCGCACACCGTAAAATCATACATGGTAACCAGGATCGCATTGCAGAGCTGGGGCCACGGATTTGTTTCTGGCTAGGATTTTATGTGCATGCTGTGTTGATTTTAGTCTTTGCTGTGTCTGCATAGATTTGTTTTAGGGGATCTGCGTTCCTCCCATAATAGTATTCTGCTGGACGGCTGACCCTCTTCTGTGTATACTGGTGCCAGGGACTGATCTGTGTAAATGAAAGCTTCTCAGTGTACTGATAGCGTGTGAAAGGCATTTACAGAAATATGTCTATATACAGCGAGAGACTTGATATTTTTAGCAAACATAGCGGTGACATCAGTACTGTTCAGCCACCTCTACAGCACAGCTAGAGCATTTTTATGGATGCTAAGATCTGATTTCCCCTGTTTTATAACTGCTTGTTGGCAGTCTGTTTGTATGAGGTGCAGTGCAATCAAATGCACGTGTTTATATCACAATCCTGCCATTGCAGATCTGTAATCCTCCTTTGCTAGGGACCGATCCTATAAGAATCAGAATCCAGCCCAGTGTTAGGACTATTGTAGAGTCCATTAAGGGTCCATTATTTGAACATTATTATATGACTGTATAGCATTGGTTTTCAAAATCTGACTACAATATTAAAATATAATAATAAAACGCATTGGGTTCCCCTTTTATTAGGTGTAGTGTATAATCTGTTTGAGCAAAAGTGGTCTCCTTACACCAGGACAACCAGGGCGTAACATAGCCTTTACTATACAATAAACATACCCTTCCCCACCATGCATAATATTTATAACTTTACTGTACATATCATTGTCTAAATTGTGTGGGCCAATGCGAAAGAGCTATTATTTCCCACCCAGTTCCAAACTGAGCAATTGATCGACAGAAGAAAGAAGATGCTGCGCAGAATGGGGAGTATGAATCTAAACCCAACCCTCACCCTATCCCTCCCTTCCCTGCAGCCTGACCCTAAGACTCCCCTCCCTGCATCCTGACCCTAAGACTCCCCTCCCTGCATCCTGACCCTAAGACTCCCCTCCCTGCATCCTGACCCTAAGACTCCCCTCCCTGCATCCTGACCCTAAGACTCCCCTCCCTGCATCCTGACCCTAAGACTCCCCTCCCTGCATCCTGACCCTAAGACTCCCCTCCCTGCATCCTGACCCTAAGACTCCCCTCCCTGCATCCTGACCCTAAGACTCCCCTCCCTGCACATTTTAAAAGACCTACATATCAATGTCCACAGAAACTAGTGGGAGATAAAAAAAAAATGGAGCTTTTAACCTGGATAAAATAAAGCTGACCAAATTTTTTTGGTCAATTTCAGATGTTGCAAAACAAATCGTACAGCTAAACAAACGCATATATTTTTTCTTTACATGCATGGGTCGCAGCTGCGAACTATCGTTTTTGACCGCTCTCTCTGGCTGGGAAATTGATTTCTTTTGCCTCACAGAGACAAAGCAATTGATCCCTGGAACATCGAAGACCATGCTTCGACTGATAAGTCAAAAATTAACCCCAACCTTTACCCTAATACTTACCCTTAGCCTCCCCTTCCATTACCCTAACTCTAATCCTTCTTTCCTCGCAGCCTGACCCTAAGACCCCCTGCCCCGCAGCCTGACCCTAAGACTCCCTTCCCCGCAGCCTGACCCTAAGACTCTCTTCCCCGCAGCCTAACCCTAAGACTCCCCTTCACGCAGCCTGACCCTAAGACTCCCCTCCACGCAGCCCTAAGATAAGACTCCCCTTCACGCAGCCTGACCCTAAGACTCCCCTCCACGCAGCCTGACCCTAAGACTCCCCTCCACGCAGCCTGAAGACTCCCCTCCCCGCAGCCTGACCCTAAGACTCCCCTCCCCGCAGCCTGACCCTAAGACTCCCCTCCCCGCACCCTGCCCCTAAGACTCCCCTCCACGCAGCCTGACCCTAAGACTCCCCTCCACGCAGCCTGACCCTAAGACTCCCCTCTACGCAGCCTGACTCCTAGCCCTAATACTCCCTATAGATTACTACTCATGTGCGGGGGCGGCACTCTGAAGAATGATTATTATTATTATTAACGTTTATTTATAAGGCGCTACACAGTATCCGCAGCGCCGTACAGAGGCAAAGATGGGTAAATATGCCGATCGTCATACTTAAACATTCATAAAATATTTCCAAAAGTGCAACTTTCGAAAAAACTAGAGAACCGAAAACTAGCTTTTGGCTGTGTCTATTTCTAAAATAATGTTTTATCAGCAGCGACTCCCACCATTCAAGCTTTATAAATATACCTATTGAGAGCTCCATCAGCATTATGTTCTCTGAGATATCACATCCAGACATTTTTGAGGAACCATTCTGTAGATCATGCAAGTTCTTATATAATTTCTTGTGTAGAGGTTTAAAGAACTACATATTATGGGCCTTATTCAGACTTAAGAAGGAGCTTGAAAATAAGAGAGGAAAGTTACACCTGGACTAAATCATGTTGATTGCAGGGGGAGTCATATTTCATCTGTTACAAACAGTGTTAAAGTTGAGAGGTGATGTTTCCCAGCCCAAGTCTAAATAACAGTGTAATAGTAAAGCTGGTCAGTATCTGTGTGCAGTAAGCAATTCAAAGATATATCCCTGCATGCAAAGAATACAATTAAATTAATTCCCCCTGCAATCAACATGGTTTTGCGCAGGAGTGACTTTAAGTTCTTATTTTAAGAAGATTCTTAAGTGAGAATCAGGTCCTTAATTTCAAGCTCCTTCTTAAGTCTGAATCAGGCCCTATGTCTTCAGTGCAAACTCTGTGTACATATTTCTCCTTTGTTCCCTAGGTAAAGTACCATTTATCCATGTTAACAATCAAGTAATATCAGAGCTGGGACCAATAGTTCAGTTTGTAAAAGCGAAGGTGAGTTTTCTAGTAAAAGCCCCATTGATGAAAATAAATCTGCAGCGATTTCCATTTATAACTTTAATAACATATTGAAACCCTTGATGTAAAAGTAATGCAATTTTGCAGTAGTCAGAGTTACTTATGCTCTGAAGAACTTCACTCTCATACAATAGGGGAGGTGGGGTAAATCAACGTGTGAATGAATGCTGGTTCAGCCCACAAAATGGTAGTTTTGACCATACTGTTGAAACTCTATATACTAATCTTCCTGTATTTAAATATATAAGAACTCTTGATAGCATTGTGTGTGTTTATGTAATATTTTGTTTTTAAAGAATTAATGCGCCTTCATATATTGGTAGATAGCCCTGATTATCAGGGACAGAGCGTTATAGCATGTGGCCATGCACTTGGCAGTCTGGCCAGTTACCTCATAGTGTGTGGCCATTCACTCTGCACATAGTGATCTGGGCAATTATCTTATTGTATGTGGCCATTCTCTATACACATGATGATCTGGCCAATTACATAGTTTGTGGCAGCTTGAAACAGGCTTTTCTAAATCTCAGGTCGGGCAGTGTGATTTATAGTTGGTTGATTCAATCAAACTTAAATGTATTATCAGGAGTGTGTATAGCATACACATGATCATTTATTTATTTATTTATTTATGAACAGGGTTTTATGTAGCGCTATCAGATTACGTAGCACTTCACAGAGAATATTTAACATTCATGTTAATCCCTGCCCCATTGGAGCTATATTCTAACACACACACTAGTATATTCAGCAGCCAATTAACCTACCAGCATGTTTTTGGATTGTGGGAGGAAGCCGGAGCATTTAATGGTTTCTGAGCGGGATTTGGTTATTTGGTGTTATGGGAACAGTGATATGGAGATCTCTAGGTTTTTATTTGGATTATTGCTTTGCTGCCAGTTTCGTCCCTGCTGGCATAACTTATTAATTATGTGGTGTAGGTAAATGTTAAGGAAAAACAGTATACAAATGCATATATTAAGTCTTTGACCTGTCTTCCAACATAGGGCCATTCACTCAGTGATGGGTTGGATGAAGTCCAGAGGGCGGAGATGAAAGCTTACATGGAATTGGTTAATAATAAGCTTTTGACAGCAGAGGTATGGAATGCTATATCCTAATGTTCTTAACACTGAAACTGTAGCTCATTTATAGACTCTATTTGGATTACAGAGTAAAGTATAAAGTAGATACCAAATTATGTTTGAATCCGTGTTCGTTATCTTTTTAAGTGGAAAAGGTGTAAAGCAATGACATTTTAATGTATTATAAAATACAGATTTTTAAATTGTTAGTGCTGTTTCCCTGGTAAGTCTGATCCACATGACTGTGTTTCTTATTTACGCTGGTATAAACCAGGACACGATCCATGTTACTATGTGTAAACTCTGTAGTACACTTTGTACAAGCGTCACAGTCGATCCAACAGTCTCCATTCCTGCATTGTTGAATAGGCAAGTGTGTTATATGTGGCCGTATACCCTGGTGGGAGCAGTAGTAATTTTTGGATATTCAAGCACCTAACAACATTAGTACTACAGGAAAGTACTTGACAGGGTGAATATACTGACAACACTAAGGCCTACAGTATTATAAAAACCTTAGTGTTGTTTGCAAAACATCTGACACAAACACTACCCTTATGCTAACCGTTCCCTGACCGCATCTTAACCTTTAACCTCCCCTTACCACAGCCTAACCTTAACCGCCCCCTTACTGTGGCCTAATCCTAACTCTCCACGTACCACAGCCTAACCATAGCCCTTAACTTACCGCTGTCTAACCTTAACTGTCCCTTTACTGCTGCCTTACCCTAACTGCCCCCTCCCGCAGCCTAACTCTAATCATCCCCTTACCACAGTCTAACCCTTCCCCTACTGCAGTTAACCTTAACCCTTCTCCTTACTGCATCCTAACCTTAACCCTCCCGCAGCCTAAGGCCGGGTACACACTGGGGCTTTTTTAACAGATAGTCTTTCCAATCACACAATCAAAAGACTGTTTCACCAGATATCTCACCAGTGTGGTCTGTCTAAAGATGCTCAAAAATTTTTGAAACGAGCTGTGATCTTTTGATTTGATCCTTTGGAGCTCCTGTTATGCCTGATCAACCATGGAAGGATCTCTTTTGCTTTTTGCAAGTGTGTAATGTGACTATTAGAAGCTCTTTGGACAGTACACACTGGTAAGATATCTGGTGAAACGGTCTTTTGACCCTAACTGCACCCTAACCTTAAAACTGTGGAGCTGGCATCACAGTCAATCCAGGAACTGTCAAGCAGACGTCACAGTCAGTCTAGTGTGTTCCAACGCTGTTGGGCAGGTCAGTATATTATATGTGACCTTATCCCTCGGTCGCATGTGCAGTAATCTGTATACACTGGATTTCTCTGATCTTTGTATGCTTCTTCCTGCATGTAGCAGAACATATACAGCCATTTTAATAAACACTTTATAGTGTATACATAGAAAGCTAGCGTCATACAGGTCAGTGTGATTTCTCTGTCATGTTGTCATCTTTTTGAATAACTGCTATAATATATGTACCTTTGTTATAATTGCCTGAAGTTTTCCCACCCACGGTGCTTCAGATTAGTGCCATTCATAAAACTAACTGTACTATGATTCTGAATCAAAGCCTGCTCAGTCCATGAAGCAATTTCACATGTCTTCATAACACTGCTGGAAATAACAAAGTGTATGTCCATTACCCATACACACAGATATGCACTACAGGGGAACATTAACACAATTTAGTACTCTGTGTAATGCAATCTGTAATGTTTGTCACTGAATGAAGTGTGGTATAAAGCTTTTTTTTTAACAAAAGCCAGTTGGTGTTAAATGACTCTACTGAATTGATCATTTTTAATCCACGATGTACCTATCACTCATACATACAGGGAAAGGAAGACAATTATGTAATGGGCCAATGTAGAATGCTGACTTTCCATTCATAAAGGTCCAGTGAATTTGCTGTGAACTGATTGGCTGAGAATTCCCCTCACCATGGCTACAGAGGATTACAGTTTAATATTCCAAACCAATGCTGTGGCTGACATTTTTTTAATGTCCAGTTAGGACTTGTCTTAGGTGCCATAGTAAGGATATTGAGGATCTAAGCCTGCTCCTATACCCCAAAGTGTTTGTCCACATGACTGCCATCAAGCACAATTCATAAAGCCTGCAGTGCCTAGTTTATACATAAAGAAAGTCAGCTAAGAGCAATGTGCCGGTCCAGACTTCTGATGCTGCTGTGCTTAGAGCACCAAGTGCAGTGATAGTGGTACTGGTGAGGCCACACCCCTCACTTGTATGGACATAGGATCTGAGGAAACTACCTTAAAATCTCTTTGACATCCTCACCTAAAATGAGGGCAGCGTGATTCCTCCTCTCACATAGCGAAAGAACGCCCTGCCATCGACAATAGTCTCAGGATGGATCTCTGGATTCAGAAATCCAGGAATGCGGCACTCGCATTTGGAAACACCTCCTTTTCTGAAGTTTGGATCCGATCCAACGTGTCCCCTGAAATGATAATTAAATCTAAAAATTGTAAATTACATAGAAACATCGAAAGTGACGGCAGACAAGAGCTACATGGCCCATCCAGTCTGCCCAGCTGTTTATTTAATAGTATACTGACCCTAGACTCTATTTACCCTCAATTTAGTTTGAGATTTAGGATATCCTTATATTTCTACCCAGCATGTTTAAACTGTTCTACTGTGTTACCTCAACCACGTCAGATGGGAGGCTATTCCACTTATCTATCACCCTTTCAGTGAAGTCATTTTTCCGCACATTTCCTCTGAATCTACCACCCTCTAGTTTATAATCATGTCCTCGTGTTCTATTATACCTCTTCCTTCGAAAAATTCCACCCTCCTCCAGCCGGTCACAACACTTGATATATTTGAAAGCTGCTTTCATATTCCCTCTCTCCCTTCTCTGCTCCAACTCATACATGTTTAATACCTCTAGCCTTTCTTGGTATGTTTTGTGACACAGGCCATGTACTATTAATTATTAAAGATACAACTTTGCTTTGTAATTTGCAGAACTTGACTTTAAAGCTGACGCTAATTTTAATTGCAGCCACAACACACAGGAATGATTAAGTGTTGTCATAGCTTTATTCATAGGTCATAAATCCCCTAAAAAAGGGAATTTAAAGACACAGTGTGTGTGGAGGGAGTACACTAAGATCACAGACTGGATCACTAAAATATTTCATCTCTGCCAAAGGGGCCTGTTGCATTATAAACACACAACTGGTTTATACAAGGGTTATCGACGTTTTAATTGGTCAGAATATGGAATATAATGTAAGCCCCCTCATATGCATCCCCATGTTCTCCCTGTGCTTTTCTTCTTACTGCATTATCTATTTTTATATCATTTGTTTTCTTGCAGTTGTATATTCAGTGGTGTGATGAAGCTACACTAGAAGAGGTGAGTGACTCTGAAGCATTTATCTTGGTTAAATTTTAATGAGAAAACACTTTTGCTCACAATCGTCGGTCCCTTCTCATAAATGAAACATTGAGGTTTTATACCATTAGTTGATACACTGTATTTTTTTTTCTGCTGGCACATACATTTTGCAATACATCTAGCAAATTTTAATATAGCTGTTAGCTATTTTCTATATATTTATAAGAAGCAGCGTTTAAAAAGGAAAATATTTACCGCTGCAAGCTATGCATTTCTTATATTCCTTTTTGAAATTGTGCCCATTAGGTCATGCAGCTGTCTGTTGTGTTCTGAGGCTCTCGTGCTTTCTCTGTTTAGATTACTCAGCCTCGTTACAGCTCACCATACTCATGGCCACTCAACGTTATCATAGTGCTTCAAAAGAAATGGGAAATTAAGCGAAAAATGAAAGCCATTGGCTGGGCTGGAAAGATTGTGGAACAGGTTGGTAACCTAAGGAAACATAGTTAAATCTATATTTTCTTTCCTCAGCTTGTAAATATGAATGTGATCTATGAACTTAATGTCTCTGCCATTGATTAAGTGATTGTTTTTATATGTATGTTTTCCTGTTTTTTTTTCTTTTTATTCCAGTTATAGTTTTTGAGGCATTGTTTTGAAATTAATAAGTTTTCTCAAGTTATACTCAAATATAACAAAATGGAAAATGTAGCCATAGTTAGTGGCAATGGACCTGATTCAGAGATTGAAAATAGGAGAGGAAAGTTACTCCTGGGCAAAACCATGTTGATTTCAGGGGGAGTCAAGGTAATTATAATATTTACATGCAGGGATATATCTTGGCTTTTGCTTATTGCACAAAGTTAGTTACCAGCTTTACTTTTATACTGCTATTTAGACTTGGGCTGGAAAAAGCCACCTCTCTACTCTAGTATTGTTCGCAACAGATGAAATTTGACTCCCCTGAAATCAACATGGTTTTGCCCAGGAGTAAATTTTCTCTTTTCCTTATTTTCAATCTCTGTATCAGGTCCAATATAAATGTCGGGGATGATTCACAAAGCCTGCACATGTGCTGGAACCCCTGCTTTTATCTGTAAATTTCACATATATGAACCTCTGTGTCTATTACACGCAGTGCTCTTATTGTATGAGAGAGGTGCTTTTTCTGGCTTAATGGATATAATTGCTCCAGTGTAGTAAAATAGTTAACAATGACATTATAGGCTCCACTGTAGTGCCCCATGGTTTTTTTTATGTTACCCTACAGAAATGGCAGAAGGGTCCTGTCCCATGTAATCACCTGACGTGGCTGCTGAGAAGGAGGAGGTACTGAGTACCCCCAAATAACCTCCCCCTCCCCAAATAAACAAATTATTGGCTACGTGCAGAACAAAATACAGTATATTTTCCTTCCCCCTGATCAGACGTCTTGTTTAGGTCATTTTAATATTTAGATTTGACCCTTTTAATAAAATATAGTTTTGAAGCAAATCATTTTTATAGGTATAGACTTCATTTTAAATAGAGGCATCACCTAGGGAAGCATGTCATTGGACAATATTCTTGTTTTTACCCAATGCATACATTGTGTGATGTCTACTATTCTCCTCTGGCAAGTTACCTAACCTAATAATTACGGTAATTCATCTTTACTTTTAACCCTAGCTATGTTAGTTCACATCTTCAATATTTGCCCCATTAGGAACTTCGAAAATTACAATATTTTGCAGTCAAGAAATCCTAAATCTTGGCTGAATAGTGAAACCAGTTCTAGAAAAAGAGCAGACATCGTGTATGCAAACACTGGGGCTGACACAGAATGAAAAAAGGTGCAATCCTTGGACGCAGCAAGTTGCAATGTGTGGGGTGCAAATATTTTTGCATGTTGGGAGAATACTAGCTGATTTAGCTTATTGAACCCCCAATTTATAGGTAACTCATTCCGTTTGCACATTTTTTATTTGCTTTCCCTGCAGTTTGACATGATCATGGCAAGGTGCAGCTTTGCTTTTTGTTTTTGTGTTGTTATTTCATAATTGCCAACTCTACCGGAATTTAAGAGAAACTCCCGAAATTCAGGCATTGTTCCCGGAATTGCTGGGAAGTCGACAAAACTCCTGGATCTGAGCTTGAGGCAAATCAGTGTCTGAAGCGTTACTAGGGATGTACAAGGCTGGACGACATCAAGTCCCGGCCCATCTTTAGTAGCCTTATGGATGGCATATTTGATTAGGGAGAGGGTGGGGCTTCAAGCATGATTTACATAAATCATGTGTTATTTCCAACTATGGATCAGTCCCATTGTATTTCAACTGCTGTGTCCAGTACTAGTTGTATACCACAAGAAATAGGGAAGAAAGTGATGCATGGGATATACTCTTTCTAGTATATACAAAGAAATACACACTTAGGATCATTTGTTAATTTTCCAAATAGTGCTCTGTTAACAGTACACATATAAAGGTTCCTGGTGTGTCAGTGCCTTGAATTGAATGTTTCCTGACTGTAGTATTTAGTAACCGCTCATTAACGCATGCTGCATGTGTAAATCTGGCTGTGAGTTCCCACAGATGTTACGCATCATGGATTGCATTCACAGATCCATTTTGCGTGTGGTTGCATACATATTTTTAGGATAGGATTAACTGCGCATGTGTAGGAACTTTTTCCACGCACATCACAGAATATTTACGCACGTAAGTGCTTTCGGCACGGACTTGTGAATCGCACTTGGTGACGTACGTACGGAGGGGTGTGGTTTTTCAGGGACGTTAGAAATGATGTGAAAGTGGGCGGGGGGAAGCATTTAAATAGGTTATGTGCGTGCGAGGGAAGTGCATTATCCTTAGTAGTGCGTAACTGGGGCACGCTTGCATACAAGAAACGACCATAAGTCTGGATCAGGTCCCATGTGTTATGGTATGTCATTGTTTGTGTGTCTCTTGTCTGTGTAATGACATCTCAAGCATTTCTGTGACGAGTAATGGCAAGTCTGCACTTGTAAATCTTGCTAAATTGTAGGGTTTTGCAAATGAAGAAATTTGTGCTTAATTAAGTGTCTAATTATCAGTTACATAGTGATTGTTATCACTCCCCGCTCACATACCTTACTGGATTCCTTACAAATAAGCACCGCATATATTGCTCAGCTTTATCTTTTGTACAGTCTGCACTAGGTGAGATGAGAAGATCAGTCATCACACTGGCTTAATGTAGTCCCTTTCTGATTTTTATTTCGGTTTAGCCTGTCCTGTTCCAGAAAATGTTTATGTGGATATAACCTTTATGACAGCCAGCTTTAATATCACTGGACACTTCTTGCCTTCAACACGTCATATACAAATTGCAACCATCTCCGCTGCCTCTTTGTTTTCAGGCACTTTTATAGCAACACCAAAAGAGCAAAGAAAGAAGATGCTCTCATCTAGAATAAACACCGCCCCTGAACCAGTTCCTATTAAAATATTGTCTCACTGACTATACTGTGACTCGTTGAATATACAGTGGCTATGAACAACTTATACAGTGTAATCAACTGTTAGAGCTTGTGCATCATAACTGTTTTGGTGAACCAATAGCATT
>WWET01000184.1:10132-23782 GCA_011038615.1 Limnodynastes dumerilii | reverse complement strand
TACGTATATAGCCCAAAAATTTCTGCAGCACTTTACAGAGAATATTTGACATTTACATCAGGATTAGACTGTAAGCCCTTTTGCCCAGGATCCTTATGTTGCTGCATCTCTTCATGTTTATTTAATTAAATACAGCAAAATACTTATATTATAGTACTTATAGCAGTATGTTTTAGTTACAAGGATGTCCTTAGTGCTGGTCAGAGGCATCCTTAGGTAGGAGATTTAGCTGTGTATATTTCATACCTCATTCATTGCTGTCACCTTTTCTATCTTGTGGCTTTTCACAAGTGACATTTATAGGGTTACACACAGTAATTCCTCATTCACGCTGACACTAATTTGTGTAAATAGGTAAATAGCTTTGGTAATCGTATGATGATCTTCAGTTTAGAAGTCTGGTTGAAGTCTAGGAAGAAAAGTTGCAAGTCTCATGATTGGGACCAACTAAATCCAAAATACAAATTATTTTTCAGCTATCTTGGTTTACTTGCATACAGTTTTGCCAGGTGTGATAGATAATGAGCAAGACCTATGCAAGTTTTCACAATCTTAACCACAACACTAACTGTTAAAGTGGACCCATCAGTAACACCATCGCCAGCCTGTGAGTTCAGTATAAATTAGAGATCAGGGAGGAATGAGGTGAGAGAATGGCTTGTTGTTACCAAAAGGCTTATTGTGATTATTGGATCTGCCTGCAAATGTCTAGCTCCAGAGTGTTTAGGTGATGAGCATTCTGTAGCCTACTGCACACTGTGCATTGTCCCAGCTACTGACATAACGCTCGCTCTGATAGCCGAGGACATCATACAGTGGACAAATACTATCTCTCCACTGCCCTGCAATGATCCTAATAAGACTGTTGGAGAAAACTAGACAATTATTCATTATCAAGTGTGTTTTTGGACTGTTTTGTTAGCGTTCTATCAAATTGGTCCACCCCGTACACTTCACACCAGGCTTAAACATCATTGGACAGTCCTCAACTCCCAGCATGCTCCAGCACCATAGGCCGTGCTGAAACCTAGCAAAATATGATGGCACTTGTAGTTTCACAACACCTGGGGCTAGATTTACTAAGCTGCGGGTTTGGAAAAATGGAGATGTTGCCCATAGCAACCAATCGGATTCTAGCGGACATTCTCTAATATGTAATAGGAAAGTGAGAGCTAGAATCTGATTGGTTGCTATGGGCAACATCTCCTCTTATTGTAGTTTTTTTGGTTTAAAGAAATATCTAGCTCTTTTGTAATGCATTGAGCATTGTTTGGTGATGAGATGAATCATCCTTGGCCAACCCTGTGTCATCAAAGGAGCACATTTGAATGGAAACATTTGCAGAATGTATTTGACGTGTTCTGTCCTCATTAGGGGAAGTCACAGATGGTTTTGACTTGAACACTGCACTGATCTGTTTCTCGTCTTATTCCTGTAGGCCCACTGAGCTGGATGCTCTGGTATTCGGACATCTGTTCACAATTCTTACCACTCAACTTACCAACGACGAGTTCCGCGAAAAAGTGAAAAATTACAGTAACCTTGTCGCCTTTTGCAGAAGAATCGAACAAAACTATTTTGAAGACCACGATAGAGACAGTTCCACCAGCTCTTCCATAAGGTTATCAAAAGGGCCCACACTACCCTAGGATCTGTATGGTGTAATATTTGGTTATGTTTTGGGAGAGGGACTTGAAACATTACTGCCTGATCTAATTTACTATAGACATAAAGTGGATAACCCTTTGCATTTCTCATAAAACAACCATTGTACCAAACTGTATCTGCATTCTAATAAATGCAAGACAACTGCATGAAGACTACACTTCCTTCTTTTTGATCTTACTCAAAGCCCCTGACTAAGCGCTATACAGATGTAGCTAACAGTGTCTTTAGATCTTGACAGGGGAAGAACAAAGGAGAGGTCATTTACATTACACACTGGGGGATTACAGTGCTACTTACACGATGGAGCAAGACTTAGGCAAACTACTGTTTTCTAGTCTTAACAAGCGTGCGCTCTGAAAATCCGTGTGTTTACAAGGTGATTAGCCCCTGTAACAGATTAGCATTCCAAAGATGGTAGTGTAGGATTAATCCAGTTAAGTAAAAAACAACTTTTCCCTCTTGATATTATTTAAGCATTACATATATACTTATTCAGACCAATTTACCCCTTCTATTTCCCTATGTATCCTATTTGGTATTGCTTTGTTTATTTTAAGTAGGCAAGTGTCATGCACTTACATTTAAATGTATTTATCTTACCTTATGACTTGATTGATATTGGTTCACATTCCTTCTATCTTGGCTTAAGTAGCTTGAACCATAACCGTGTCACACAGGTCATACATCTCTTTCTCTCTGTCTTATATGGCGATTACTTTATCAGCAAGCAGCGTCTTATCATTTGCCAGTTTTTGAACAATGAAAAGGCGTTAGATCAAACAGCCCTGCGAGCTGTACAAGTAAACATCTACTGCATCACTGTAATTGGTAGTAACATAAAACACACCTTAAACTTGTAACTTTATTTTAAAAGAGGGCAATAAAGAAATTTCCTTTGAAACAATATTGTGCTCATAAAAGTGTCCATGTCTTCCTATGGAAATCTTAAATGATTATCGAAAATGCCCACACACGGCATGATTTTTCCAACGATAACAGATAATCATTTAAGATTCCCATAAGATGCGATAATCGTGGGCGAGCGTTTTTTAAACGTTTTATCGCAGGTTTCCAAATAAATCTGCACCACATACTTGAGCGATTATTGGCCCAATCCATGATAATTGTGCGTTTGGGCCGATAATCGCTCTAGTGTGTGCCCAGCTTAAGTTCTATAGTTTGACTGGATAGATATAAGAGAAACCCAATCAGGGCTAAATACAGGACCTTTGGGAGACAGCAATGCTAACCACTGTGCTAACACATTTGCAGTATTTTTCAAATATATATTCATATTCTGAATACTTGAACAACACTGATACATGAGAATTAATTTTTTTAAAAAATACAAAACACTAGATAAACACAAGAAATGATGGTGCTTTAAAATTTAAGAACATAACTTATTGTAGAGATAATGTACATGTGGTAAATTAAAATTAAAGATTACAGACTTTTATGTGAATATTACTGGTATGCTTTAACACAGAAGCAGTAATGCGTGTGCGCATCTATAAAGGGTAAGAGATATTACTACCGGTTTTTAAAAATAATTCTTATAACAAAAATATCTTGGAAAGAGACCTAATTAATCTTTCAATCAATCTTGCAATTATCCCAATATTGTAGAATGTATGAATACAAATCCTAGCATGGAATGATCTTGTGATTTAGCAGAAGGATTGTTTGGAACCAGTTTTTCCTCTTCTTAATAAAAGTATTTTTTTTTTTTGCTTTTTGTGTGTGTAGATGGAAGTACAAAATAATACCAATGATAACATTTTCTCTGAAATAACGTCAATATCCTGAAATGTTGGTATATATTACAGTTTTGCAGGGTATGAATACCAAATATGTACCAATCTGTATGTGACAGGTTTACTTCCTACCAGACTTTTTTGCCTATTTGATGATCTAGCACCCCAATGTCTGCATCTTAACCACTTAATAGGACTTGTAGAAGTTGCTTCTTGTTTGCCTTTTATTTAAATAGCATGTTCCAAAATTGAAGGAAGAAAGGCAACAAGGTATTGTAGATGCACAGAAAAGGCAATAAGTGGTGTGTACTCTGCATCATCTGAGCTGAATAGAAACATAGAATGTGAATGAAGAAAAAAGCTGCTATGCCCATTATTTTTGGCCATTTTTTATTTTACCCATGCTGACCCTAGAGGCCAGATTTACAAAGCTGTGGATTTAGAAAAATGGAGATGTTGCCCATAGCAACCGATCACTCATTTAAAGTAAATAACATAGTTCATATCTATAATCACTTTCATAAAACTGAAAAAAGCAAATGACTAAATATTCAATCATTAGGTGACCTAGGACCTGATTCACACTTAAGAGTAAAATTGTGAACTTACCTAAATATACGCACGTGAAAAATCTGCAATACCGATTCAGAGAAAAGAAAGAAACCGATTAACCACCCCCCCTGTGTTGGGAGTGCAACGTATGGAAGCAAGTCTTTTTCTGCGTATAATTAGGTATGTGCGACTTTATTAGCTGGAAATCGTTTGCGCCTTTAGGTGCTTAAAATTGCTTATGATTCAAAGATACGTAACTAAACGCACTGATTAGGCTTTGGAAAAGTAATCAATTTTTTTTCTGAAAACAGTACGTGCTCTAATGAACATAAGCAACCATTAAAAATACAACTTGAAATAAGATTAATCATGACATACTTTACAATACACAAACGCATACTGCGTGAAGTTAGAAATACAATGATCCACTACATATAGAGACTTTCATAAAACATTTAAAAAAATAAGCATTTAAAAAATTAAAACAATACAAACAACCAATACAGTTAAATATATTATTGGTGTTTGAAAAATTTAAAGTAAATAGAGATTCTAAAAAAAATCTTCTCAAACTATAACCAAATAATGGCACCTTTACATGGTTAAAGTCTTGCACAAAATGTAAAATTGGCATAGGATTAAATAAATGAGCCTTTATTTGTTTCATTTATAAACACACATTCATTGCTTATAAACATGCAGCAGGTGTGGCCTGAACTTTGTAAGAGAAGATGCATGGCCTCACAGCAAACAATATGGTTCTTCAAGTTACGAGTGATCGAGGGCTACCTTAAATTTTCTCGTGCGTGTGTTAGTTTCCGCAAGGCATCAGTCCGAACTCTGTTGGAAAGCCCATGCTGTACATTAGTAGCTTATGTGCTGCTCATTTGCATTAAGAGTCTTGCTCCTATAGCCATGCATACGGGACTCATTATGTGCCGATTTGTACATCAGTCCTAAGTGACGTCAGTGTATGTGAATCAGTCAGCCATGGTTTCCGTTCATATAATTGTGTTCTGCGCATGTGCAGTTTAATTAATCATAAAAATACGCACAGAGATTCTACAGCGTGAATACGTTCCATAGTGACATATAGATCCCTTTCCTCCTCAGTAGTTTCTAATGTAGTGTTGTTACTGCAGTATTGAGCTTTTGGGTTTTTGAAGGCTAATATATTTAAGGGGGCATAAAAAGAGGCTAATCATTTAAGGGGGCACAAAAGAAGGCTAATAAAATTTAAGGAGGCATAAAAGGAGGCTAAAACACAAAAGGAGGCTAATACTTTTAAGGGGGCACAAAAAGAGGCTGGATACATATAATGGGCACAAATGGAGGCTGGGCACAAAGCAATTGGCAGAAGTAACTAGGCACATACAAGGGGATGGAAGTAAAAGGCTGAATGCCCTGGGCTCTGCTAGGTCTAGAAACGGCACTGATCAAGGGATTCAACAGTGTCGCGTAGATGTCCGTTGACCGGCACGCGTCCATTGACCAGCACTATTTTTAGCTTAACCCACCGCAGCCTAGCCTTAACCATACCTAGCACCACATCCTAACCCTACCCACCCCTTTACCATAACTTAACCCTAACCTTCCCTTCACTGCAGCCTAACCCTAAACTTCCCCTAACAACCTAACATTTAAAATAACATTTAGAATACACATCGCGTCTAGTCTGGAAGTGTCCAGCGGTCGTCCTTCTCAAGCACTGACATTTTGAGCAGGCGTCACAATTGATCCAGACTCCTCCATTCCAGCGTTGTCGAATAGGTGTCCATTGAAGAGGTTTTTGTGATGTGAGAGAAAAGCAACACTGTTTGAACCATGGTGAGAATGGAACACACTGCTTCAATGCTGGAGCCATCTTTTTGGAGAATCCCTTTGGCACTGTGGAATAACGATACAGTTGAGGGTTGTTTGACGGATGACCTTTTTTTTTTTTCATTTTTGTTTACACACATCTATTGTTAGACTTATTCTCGTATTTTGTTTGATCAGCCTTTTTTTATAGTACATTTAATGTATTTCTATTTAAATAAGGTTAAACTAACATTAGTGATAGCTTAAAATGTCTGACAAGCAATTCCTTGTCATGAGAAGTTTGTTATACTGAGAAAAATCCACATTTCAAAACGACAAAGTGTTCTTGCAGAATGTTAAAACCCAGACTTGTGAAGCATGGATCACCTCCAACTTACAAATGGGTAACGGAGATGAGTTTAATGAGGTCTCTTGGGATCAGCTGAATGACTGATAAACACATAATTTCCTGTGGATTCCTTTCCTTAAATGCATCACAAGGCTTTCACAATTATTGTTCTCTTGTTCCAAAAGATTCCGTTTTCTGCCTTAGTCAGGTTAGAGTTATAGCTGTTTCACTGTTTGAAATATAATAATTTTGTCTTATGGGACTAGAGATGTCAAATTAAACAACATATGTAAAAATCAGAAAGGATTGGATCTCTGGTAAAGGGAGATATGGTCATATAATCGTTACTTACCTGGTCAACAGACGCCTGCTCCACACTGCTGGATCGTCAGTTTGGCGCTGGTCAAGGAGACCTGCTGAATGCTTCCGGACTTGGAATGACATGGACAGGTGAGTATTATTGTTCATGTCAATGCTAGTTTCTGTTTAAGAGTTAGTGCACGCTTAGTGTTAGGCTGCAGTGAGGGTTTCACATGAGAATTCAGAGTCTGGGCAAGGCTTATAAATATGCCCCAATTACAGAGGAACTGTCATTAGCGCCGGGATGTCCTTTTTATGCCAAGCCCCCCAACACCACCACATTAAAAGCTTACAAGACTGGGCCCCCAGCAGAGCAGGTAAGTATGTTTTTTTTAATTTCTTAATCTATATTGGCATTTTTGTAGCGGCAGTATAATTTATTATTTACATTAGGGGAACATTTATATGGCACAGTGGGCCCTGGTGAGCTGCTCCTTACGCTTACACCAACCCAGGGATGGTGTAAGCGTACAGCTTGTTAAGCAACCACCGGACAGCCCCGCACGGAGTATTTAAATAAGAAAAACGCCCTTTTCTCATTTAAATATCATGGAACTCCCAGTTCCACAGGATGCGCAGGCAGATGGGTACACTTGCTCCTATCTTTCTGTGCGTGCTCCCGATCTGAGCATGCGCAGTGCCCATTTTTCCTGCGCTTCTATCTGTAAAACAGACTAAAGCGCAACCGGTCCAATAACTGGACACCATGACTGTGACTGCATTCTAATAGGCATTGAGCTGCTTACGCATGATTGGTTGATAAGGGAGGCAGTGAGCTAATTGCCTTTACAAACAGGTGTACCTAATAAATTGGCTACTGGGTATATAATAGCCAACTGAGGTGATTAAGCAAAATTACAGGAAGGATATAAAGCTCCCATAACTGCACCCTTGACGGCAAAGGTTCAAATTATATAGTAATTGCTCCTTTTAAATGGCAAGGAAACCAGTAATCAATAGAGAATTAAGTATTTGATTATGTCCAAATAAACAATATTTTGTGCATGTTAATAGGCTGTGAACCCCACAACACTACAACTCGGAGTTGAAACCGTTTCAATAAATCCTAAAATATATATAAGTGATTCGTTCATGTTCTGTAATAGGTGCTTTGGAAACATCAATTCAAATCCTGCTGCCCTTCTTGTCTGTAATTTATTAGATATTTCAGTATGACAATGAACTAAAGGTCAGTATTCACAATCCCCCCTCTTAAAATGTGTTTTGTTTTTCACATTTTTTTTCTCATCTTGAAATCATTAACCATACTAATTCCTGCAGGTTGGATCATGACCCTAATCTTTTCCGTAGCTATAGTCAAATATTCACACTAGGATGGTATTTTCCTGCTGCATGTCAGAAGGCATATTGCAGCAAATGCTTCACATACCTCGGAGTGCAGCTTGTGGAACTGATGAGGTGAGGATCACTGCAAGACAGCTCTGTGCTGGTAATCACAGGACTGTGGAAACACATATATCATCTGCCACATAGGCTGGCATTTCAAGTAAAAACCTTCACATTGTGTAAGTTGTCGGACAAATGATGGCCCATATGCATGTGCGTCTCTGCAGATGGCTCGACGTCTTCAGTGAGGGTTGGAAGCTGAGCTCGGCATTTTCCAGAAGACACAATTTAATATTAGTGACACAGTTTATGTCCTCTGCAAAAACAATAATGGAAGATAAGGTGACATAAATTATTTGCAATCATTTCACATATGCTTTGTATTGTCTGTGCAATAATCGCTCAGCATTTGTCAGCTTACGGTAAGAACGACGCCATTGCCTCTTTACATCAGCCTTCATGGGGCGTAATTTGACTTTAGACTATTGAGAATCGGAAAGGTATCATATTTTATTATATTTAAGTCACCTGCCACGTCAACAGTAAAAATAGTCAGTGATGGGTAGAAAAATTAGCGGTTATCCTTCCTTGATTCTTTGCCATTCAATAAAATCAGTTTGCTGAGAGGAAAAGTCATTTTTTAAAGTCCGATTGAGATCGGGCTTTTGTGGATGTCATAATCTTTTGCGTGAGCCCATAAGTTTATTGAACCAGAACACTAGGGGCCAGATTTACTAAGCTGCAGGTTTGGAAAAGTGGAGATGTTGCCTAGAGCAACCAATCACATTTCAGCTAACATTCTCTAGTATGTAATAGGAAAGTGACAGCTAGAATCTGATTGGTTGCTATGGGCAACATCTCCACTTTTCCAAACCCGCAGCTTTGTAAATCTGGGCCATGGTGTGATTACCAACATAATAATATGCTGGTAAAGGTCTGCTGATGCTGATGCCTGTCCCAATTTCATAACCTGCTGTAGTCTTATAAAGAAGCAACATTCCGAAAATGTTGCTCACGCGTACGGCACTTCTGGACACTACTTTAACTTTTACACGCCAGTCCCATGGAAAATGGCGCTGTTACATAAATGTAAGGGTTTAACCGAGCCTTTACTGTACTATTTAAATGCCTCCCCCTGCCCCCCTTTGCTTTCTCTTGCTGTACACATGGCGGGTCATCCTGTCTGGGCATTGGAAAGGCTTCCAGTACAGAATCCAGGTTCATTCATAGTGCGTTCTGCTACATAACCACCACGGACTGTGTTCACACTTAAGAATGATTTAGATTCTTAATTATACGCAAAAAGTAGCAAGGCAACTCCCCTGACACACCCCTAGTTTTCAGATTCTTAACCAATTTACAAATGCCATAGGGCTACCTTATCTTTAGGTTTGTAGTTGTGTGTGTAGAGCGGCTTTTTAAGAACATTTTTGACTAACCACGCCCAGATGTCCTCATTTAAATTGCTCTCTCCACCCAATTTTCTTATCTTCGTTCTTAAGTTTTCCCAGCCTTCCTTCTTAAGGAAACTTGAGGAAATAGGTCTGTAATGGTGATTCAGAGCCGTCCCCTTCTTAAGTCCTAAGTAAATTGCGTATATTAAGTTACTATGCATGCGCAGTTAGGTAAAACTTATCCCTACGCATCACATGACGCCATCATTCACCAGGAACCCGTACAAGTAACTATGAACCTGGTTGTGTATGTCATGCAGGTCATGGCTTAAATGCACAATTGGACATATTAGGACACTACTTTTTACTTCCCTTAGTCTTGGGTCCACTCACTGTATTTTTATTTTACATATTTTTTCAGTTCTATGTCCTCTTTCTCTTTGTATTTTTTGCCTAGTAAATATAATTTTAATAGACATTATTTTACATAAACCCTGCAGCCCCATAAAATAAAAAAATACTGCCATTTGCTATTTATTACCTCCTTTTGGGTTGAAATTACATTTTCACAATAGACAAAGCCACCAGCTAATAGTCAGCTGTGTCTATTGTAAAAATGTCCCTCTTTAAAAATTTGCCATAGAACCTGACGGTTTCTGACAGGCCAACGGGACAGCTTATTACAGGGGAGGGGATGTACTTTACCAGGGTAGTTTTAGGGTTAGGCTGTGGGGAGGGGATGGATGGGAGAAGGGGAGTCTTAAGGTTAGGCTGTGGGGAGGGGATGGATCACATAAGGGAAAGGTTAGGGTCAGGCTTCAGGGAAGGGAGGCTTAGGGTTAGGATGTGGGGAGGGGATGAAGCATAGAATGGGAAGGGAGGCTTAGGGTTAGGATGCGGGGAGGGGATGGAGCATAGAATGGGAAGGGAGGCTTAGGGTTAGGATACGGGGAGGGACTGGAGTGCAGAAGGGGAAGGTTAGGGTCAGGCTGTGGGGAAGGTAAGGTTAGGATTATGGAAATAAAGGGTTAGGGTAATGGAAGGGGAGGATTAGGGTGAGAATTAGAGTAAGGGTTGGGAGAATAGGTTTACCTGTCTGTGGCGGGGCAGCTCTGTCCTCGGAAATGTGGTGTCTTTTCGAAAAGGGGGCCGTTCACAGCGGTGATCCGCGCCCCCTCTTCCAACCTTGGCTGACTTAAGTACCACCAGATAGTGGTCCACGTACAATCGCTTGAGAACCTCTACCCTGGACAATTCCAAATTCAATAATAGGATCACAGCAACATGAATATAAATAAATGGACCCTTATTCCTCAAATAATATCTATTTTGATTAAATTTGTCATTGATTTGTATTACCTAGTGTCAAATAAGTATCCTATTATTTGATATGAAATATTTTAAATAATGAACGATTAGATAATGAAAGCTCAATCTAATATCCTGCATAGTGTTATGAATGGCATTGGCATTAGAAGATTTCTTAGCAATTGAAAAACAAAAAAACTGAAAAAAGGTTTGTGCCCAGTTTAATGCCTAGATTTTATTTTATATCTTAAAAACATCATGCAACCTATATGAAAACAATGCACAAAAGCAATGTGTATTTCAGAATCATAACATTGCATGTGTGGTGGTAAGCTTTTCCCAGCAAGTAAATTTGTCAGCTTCTGATCATTGATCATAAATCATCATGATCTATACTATCAGCTGAGTTGATAATTCAAATGTATGATTCATTGGTGCCAACAAGGTTTTCTAGGCTCACATGACCTTATCCAATGTAATGGTGCAAAACCGACCATACAATCTTTCAGGCACATCAGTTTGTTGATGTTTTCATTGTTTAACATTAATAGCAAACCTGAACTACATCAGAGTTGCAATATATAACCTCAGGTACAGAAAGCAAGTGGTTACCTATAAAAATGATGACTGTTTTTTTGGCTACATTGTTTTAGTCAATAGTGTGAAAATTGCAATGGTCAATGTCTAATTTTTTTTATAAACCCACAACACGGATGACAGGATTAAGTAGATTCATTAAGTAACAATAGACAATTTGACTGATAAAGTCTCACAATTACAGGTGATACATTCTAATTTTTTTGGTCAATATCACATTTTGGTTTTTATACTTTACTAAGTATACATTGCATATAAGAACAATAAACCTTATAACTGCATATTTGACTACAATCTGTGACAATTATTGTGACAAATTCACAATAGTCATAATTGGGTAGATAGCAATTATCATCTCTGTTGGTTTATGGGGTGTATATGACTTCTGAAAGGACAAGGTCCCGGTGATGAAGCATGTGATGGGGAATGGATGTGCCAGTAACAAATTGCCACATACCTACCATCCACGCCAGACATGCCTGTGACTAAGGAAAGCGGAATTTAGGTTACATTAAAGATGGCGCAGTGTGAGAATTTGCTGACCTGTCCATTGTTCAATTCAATTTTCTCTTACACCTGGAAATATCTGATTCAATTGAATTAAACTAAAATCTACACACAATAAAATGGCAAGTGGTCAGTGGAATGAATCACACTCATTCCCTGCTAATACAAGCAACCTTTCTTATACACAATATCAATGATAAAGAACCTGCTATATAGTTCTGAGCACACATTGGTGGCCCTCTAACATTCAAAAGGGTCTCACGTCATCCATAGTCTCAATAATAAGGTAAAACTATACATTTAGTCTAAGTAATAGACCTGTATCCATGGTAACCTAGCAGCCATTTTGCACAAATGTTACAGATTATCACAAACACATCTGATAATAGAGCAGGAAGGAGCAGTGGGCACAGAGGAAGTGCCCATCAATGCTCTGTGCAGTTTTCTAGGCTAATCTCTGTTGGGTTAAATGAAAACTTAAACCAACTTCTTTGTTTAGAATGACTGCTTTTGTTGTTTTTTGCTTTTTTAGTGTATATCATCCCTTCTTGTCTTGCAAATGAAGGGCTGGATCCAGACTTCCGCAAAATGGATCTTTTCTGCTTGCAAGGAAAGGAAAATTGTCACATTATGCGAGTTTGCATGTGCAGTTAATGCACTTATATAAAGTATCCGTATACTGCAGATCCAGACTTTCATAATGGCAAGGTTTCTGGCCATGGGGTAGGGTGACCAACCGTCCCGTTTTACCCGGAACTGTCCCGCTTTTCCCATGTTATTCCCGCGTCCCAGGCCAACCCTTCCCGGGACGCGGAAAGTCCCGGTTTTCAGAAATTTAGGCAGCTCTCCCGGACTCCCGGGAGAGCAGCCCTTTCTCTGTGGGGGGGGGACCATTTGCGCATGCGCGGCGTGGGTAGTGTTACTACGTCACATGAAGAAGGGAGGTGCTTGTAATTGTTAAAGACGGGGCCGGCCATTGCGGATCTAGAAGGTAAGTGCAAAAGTGAAACTTAAATGTCGCCGCCATTAGACAAATGACATAGGAACATAGGAAAATGCACCAAAAAGGACTTTACAAAAAAATTTCTCTTTTGGGCTAAAGCGCCGATCGCACAAATCCCCGTCCCACCCCCCCACCCGGGTTGGCCCATTGGAAAGTTGGTCACCCTACCACGGGGTGGGATGTGAATGTCACATATGCAGGGAGAGATGTTGTAGGTCGGCTAATTGTACAGTAAGGACTTGCTTAAAAATGATGTACAATTCAGATTTCCCCATTTTACGTAAGGACAGTTCAGAAAGATTCCGGTCGGGACCTGTCCGGCGGAAGAGGGATGGATCTGGTCTGAAGCCAGTTCATGTGGAATGGGATTCTGGTAAATTCTCACTCAGAAAAAAATATATTATTTTAACGGCAGAAATGTCCTTTAAAAAATTAATTAATCAGACCTTTTCAGTGTTATCTTTTCACCATGTGTAAATCAGTGTTTTTATTACATATAAGGGCCATTTTCCCATTAGCAGCACTGCTGCTATGACTTACACCAGGGGTCCTCAAACTTTTTAAACAGGGGGCCAGTTCACTGTCCCTCAGACCGTTGGAGGGCCGGACTATAGTAAAAACAAAAACTATGAATAAATTCCTATGCACACTGCATATATCTTATTTTGAAGTGAAGAAACAAAACAGGAACAAATACAATATTTAAAATGAAGTAAAGTTAAATCAACAAATTTACCAGTATTTCAATGGGAACTCCCCCATCATGTGTCCTGTCCCCACAGCATCCCCCATCATGTGTCCTGTTCCCCCATCATGTGTCCAGTCCCCACAGCATCCCCCATCATGTGTCGCTTCCCCCCATCATGTGTCCAGTCCCCACAGCATCCCCCATCATGTGTCGCTTCCCCCCATCATGTGTCCAGTCCCCACAGCATCCCCCATCATGTGTCGCTTCCCCCCATCATGTGTCCAGTCCCCACAGCATCCCCCATCATGTGTCCTGTCCCC
>WWET01000183.1:958695-981575 GCA_011038615.1 Limnodynastes dumerilii | reverse complement strand
TGATTTCCCCCTTTTTATTTTTGTCCAGCCAGCCTTATTTCCCCCTCTTTATTTTTGTCCAGCCAGCCTTACTTCCCCCTCTTAATTTTTGTCCAGCCAGCCTTATTTTCCCCCTCTTAATTTTTGTTTAGCCAGCCTCATTTCCCCCTCTTAATTTCTGTCCAGTCAGCCTTATTTTCCCCCACTTAACTTTTGTCCAGCCAGCCTCATTTCTCCTTCTTAATTTCTGTCCAGTCAGCTTATTTCCCCCTCTCAATTTTTGTCCATCCAGCATCATTTCCCCTCCTTTTAATTTTTGTCCAGACAGCCTTCTTTGCCCCTCTTAAGTTTTGCTCAGCCAGCCTTATCTCCCCCTCTTTATTTTTGTCGAGTCAGCTTAATTTCCCCCTCTTAATTTTTGTCCAGCCAGTCTTATTTCCCACTTTTAATTTTTTTCCAGTCAGCCTCATTTCCTCCTCTTAAATTTTGTCCAGCCAGCCTCATTTCCCCCTCTTAAGTTTTGTCCAGCCAGCCTCATTTTCCCTTTATTTTTGTCCAGTCAGCCTCAATTCCCCTTTATTTTTGTCCAGTCAGCCTCATTTCCCCTTTATTTTTGTCCAGCCAGCCTCATTTCCCCCCTTTATTTTTGTCCAGTTAGCCTCATTTCCCCCTTTATTTTAGTCCAGACAGCCTCATTTCCTCCTTTATTTTAGTCCAGGCAGCCTCATTTCCCCTTTATTTTTGTCCAGCCAGCCTTATTTCCCCCTTTTTTATTTTTGTCCAGTCAGCCTCATTTCCCTCTTTATTTTTGTCCAGGCAGCCTCATTTCCCCTTCCTTATAGCTGCCTCTTTAGTGTGTGCCCCCTCCATGTTATTCCTCCACAGTCCCCACACAAAATACCTTCTTCCACAATAATAAACTTACCTTTTCTTGCCGTCTTCTTACCTCCAACTCTCTCCTCTGCGGTGCGCTCTGCAGAATGATGTCAGTGTGACCCTAGGTCACGCTGACGTCTTGTGAATGGAGCTGCGGGCAGGTGAGCAGCAGGTTCAGTATGTATGTATGTGAGGCGGAAATGTCCTGTCATCAGCGAGCAACAGGTGACAATCCAGTGTATGTCACCTGTTGCTGTCTGAAAATGGGACATTTTGGCATCCCGAAGCAGGGCACGGCGACAACGACACAGTCCATCAAAAAACGGGACTGTCCCGTTCAAAGCGGGACATATGGTCACGTTACACAAGTACCCAATCAAGACATAAAGCTGCAGCTAAACATTTGCACCAGCCACAGGGCATGTCTAAATCCAGGAAGCTGATGGTTGCAGCCACCTTTGCACCATTGCAGAAGCATTTTTCCTTCTAAATGTAGGACCGGATCCAGACTGAATCAAGAATATCCAGATCCATCCTGGAAATGAGAGGCTGGATCCAGACTTAAGTAAGTGTTTGAAATGAATTACTCCAGGGCTAAACCATGTTGATTTCAGGGGGAGTCAGTTAATTGTATACTTTGCATGCAGGGATATATCTTTGAATTGCTTACTGCACACAGATACTGACCAGCTTTACTATCACACTGTTATTTAGAAAATTTATGCAAATGCATTAAGCCCTCTAGCGCTTCAGGCGATGGGTGGGGCTTGATGACATCATCAAGCCCGCACATCACTAGTAACTCTAGGGATTACAGTAGTAATTTATAGCTGGTCGGGGATTGTGGGAGCTTTGCTGGCTTTCCAGGGACTGCCCAAATTTCGTGTGTCTCCCGGATATTCCAGGAGATTCCCTGTGCTAGAATCTAAAAAACTCCGGCTTTTTTTTTGCTAAAGCACAAGCACCACATTCCCAGGATGGATCTGGATCCTCTTAATCCAAAGCTCTGTCCTGGGATGGGCAGGAAGTGGACAGCGATTCCCCGATGTTGGAGGGGTGATGTATGGTAATAGTACAGTGAGGGTGCCCTATGTGCTATGCAGACATTTTAGGTGTTGAAGATTGTAAGGCAGGACCCTCTGTCTTCTTTTTTTTTCTTGTCTCATCTCTGACCTCCTGCATTGATACTTGAATTGTTTTGCATTTTTGTGTTGCTGTCAGCTTTGTGCCATCACTTGTACCTCCCTGTGTGTTGTGTTTATGTCGTCTATGCTTGTATATTACCAGTATAGCGCTGCAGAACCTTTATTGCACAGCCTGGAATTAGCAGGATTCTGGAATCAGATCCCCACCACCATTAAGCTCCAATCACAGTGTCATCAGAAGTTTGGATCCAGTCCATAAGGTAAAACTCTAGGAATGCTGCTTATGCCTTGTGCTGCTCCTTTTAATTCAATTTTCTAACAATTTAATTTATGACAATATTTTTATTAACACAATCACACTGTCAGCTGTACTAGAATGAAGCATAGCCACCATCAATGATACATAACAGTGAACTACTCTGGACCTTCTGGGGAAGGGAATGTCTAGGCGTTTCTGCGAGTGTTCAGTGCACAGTGGCCCCTCAGAACAGGGACCACATAGCATTCATCCTGCACCCAAGTCTCGGCATATCAGGGTTGGCTACTTTCTATTTCTTCCATCCAGGAGATCTTGGAGGGAAGAAATAGATGTTGCGGCGGGGCATAAATCATGCTGTTAGGCCCCGGCCCTTTTGCAGCCCGTGAATCGGGACAATCTTGCCTTAGGGGAAGGGGGGCCCATGTACAAATCCTGCACAAGGACCCCCCAACTTCTTAAAATGCCCCTGCTGGGAATGTGTCTGCATTGTGCCTGGCTGTAAGGTGTTCGTATGCCACCTGTCATACAGATCCAGGCATGCGGTTGCGTTCACTTTCCAGTGCTTGCATGGAGTGTTACGGAACACAGAATGCGCTCTTTGTTTACGCTTCAGTCTGAATCAGTCCCTTTGTATAAATATATCCCCAAAGCCACAAATCATTTATAAACTCATAAGCAGACCTATTGCGTTGGGAAGGGCTGCCATCTGGGAGGAGAACAATTGGGGCCCACCATCATTAGCGGGCCAATGAGCAGGGAATAATTTCCCTGCGCACCAGCCTGCTGTTAATGCAAGTCTGTGTGGTTCCGCCCCATATGACGTCACCGATGATGTCACATAGGGGGCGAGGACTTGTGGATATGTCCCGGGCCCTAGCAAATTCTGACGGTGGCCCTGGCGTTGGGCGTCAGGATCTGGGAGTTGGAAGGGTCGTCTGAAAGTTATGTTCATAGCACATTTTCCTACAATGAAGGGAGGACATTTATAAATTGGATTCCCCCTTGGCGGCACATCTTTACTTGACTCCAATAAAAATATAAGCATTCAGCCATTCCCTTTTGTTTGATTATTTGCTACAGATTTATAGACTAAAAGTATTTGAACAGATTGTGAAAACCATTACATAAACGGACGGGGACTAGATATACTTGAATCAAAATTATTTTTTTTTATTTCCCTTGCCACTGATTTACTAATAAGATGACTTGGCAAATTCTTGAAATGTTATCATTTTAATTACTGTGATTATTTTACAGACGTTTGAATACCATGACAGATACGAATTATTACTTGTCAATGGAAGCTTTGTGGATTTCTATCATTCCTATTTTCTAACAACACTCCAAAAAACTCTCTACAGATCCACAGATTGAAGGGCAGTCATAACATTTTTAAGTAAATTAGCACATTGCAGGTGATCTCGAGTTAATATTTGAATAAGGGTTTTGGCTTATCACACTGCACATTTCAAACCAAATTATATTTGTCAAGTACTTAACATTCTAAGGGCCGTCTACCAAATACAAAATCCTAGCACTCACAGTACTTTTTATGTGTGCCTAAATCCACCCCAGCTTCAAGGTCCTCAGAAACACTTACTGAAAAATCAGCCTGAGCCACACTTGCAAACCTTTATTTTCTCAATTCTGGGATGGATTTAGAGGTCAGGCTGCCTCTAGACACAACATTAATCTTCCCCATCATGATGTCATGCCTGTTGCCCTTTTGGGAGGGAGTGTCATCATGACAGATCTCCAGCTTGGAATCTTGGTACTGGGCTCTCATTGGGAGCCTATGTGACTCAGAACCGTAGACATGCACAAGAGTCCCTCTGAAGGTCAAGGCTTTAGTAGAACTGTCCCCATTTTACTCTCTTGTCACTGGGCCTGTAAATTACAGTTGTGCCCAGTTAAACCTTTTTCCAATATCAGGGAAAAGTGTGACATACGTGGCATAAAATTGCATGCATGGTGGACCGACCTGATGTATGGGGCTTCAAAATTCGTTCAAACTTTGTTTGCTTACCATTTAGCAGCTACAGTCTTCCTGCAGAGATCAGACAATGGAGCTGACATCGCCCATTGTCTTACAGAGAGAGTGTACGATTTGTATGTCCTGTGAATTGAATGGATGACATCAGCTCCATTGTCAGATCTCTGCAGGAAGCTGGCAGCTGCTAAATGGTAAGTAAACAAAGTTTGAATGATTTGCTAATGGGCAACAATCTAGCTTCCCCACCATGTCACGAAAGAAACGTCATAGCATGTAAAGAGATACCTGGGTTCAATTGTATTTCCCTAAAACTACTCCTGTTGAGGTGTGGATTTAGGGGTTAGGTTAACCCTAGGCACAACATTAATGGACATCTTCCATGTTGTATGTACTACTCTTCTGAGAAATCCAAGAAGGAACTAAGAACTGGAAGTCCTGACAATGGGCTCTGTCAGAGAACCTTCAGGACTCCAGCACTAATAGCAGGTTTCAAGTTGCAGGGCCCCTTTAGAAGGTCAACGTCAACAGTTGTCCATCTGGTCCCATCTCACAATGCCTCATTTCTATCCAGCAAGTAGAGTACCTAGCCATATACCTCACAAGCAATGCGAAATTCCTCACTGAGGAATTATGTGGCAAGGGGGAACTTAGTCACAGACAGCCCAAGAGAACTTTGGAAGGGTTAAAGAAACATGAAGATGGAGATGATGAGGCTGTGCTTTAGACCTCTCCTAAAGTCTAAGAAGAGAAAGTCTCTCTTAAAGTAAGAAGTGCTTAGAATGGACCACAAAAAGTCTCATCTGCAAGAGAGTCTAATGTTCTTGCTAGAGGTATTAGGAGAGAATGTGGGGAGGAAATGCATTATAGAGAAAGTTCATTTTCGGCTGTCTCTATTTTGAAAATATTACTGATTTGAAACTAATACTAATGAATGGGTAAGTATGTTAAATTTATTTTTCAGAATACTTACTCATTCATTTATTTGGAAACCGCCACCGCAGACCCATTGCACCATTACAGACCTGCCGCATCAGACCGTACAGGTGAGTATTACAGGGAAGTCTATGGGGAGTCTTAGAGTTAGGTTGTGGGGAGCTGAGTTTTAGGGTCAGGCAGCAAGGAGGGGAGTCTTAGGGTCAGGCTATGGCTGCAGGGAAGGAAGTTTTAGGGTTAAGCTGTGGAGAGGGGAGTCTTAGGTTTAGATTACAGGGATGGGAGTCTTAGGGTTAGGCTGTGAAGAGGGGAGTCTTAGACTTAGTCTGCAGGGAAGGGAGTCTTAGGCTGTGGGGAGGGTACTGTTAAGGTCAGGCTGAGTTGAAAAGAGTCTTAGGGTTAGGCTGTGGGGGGGACTCTTAGGGTCAGGCTGCTGAGAGGAGAGGGTTAGGGTAATGGAAGGAGGAGGGTTAGGGTAATAGAAGGAAGAGGGTTAGGTTAAGGATTAGGATAAGGGTTGCTAAACACTGGTAAATACTTACCATTTGCTGCTGCATCTTCCTCATGGGGAGGATCGACTGCTTCTCCTTGGCGAGGCAGAAGCAATCGATTTGAGAGCAGGTTTATAACTGGCTGATATAAAAAGGCCCTTTCGAACAAAGACTGCCTTACTGCAGACCCGCAACCTACCTGCCTAGAACATTGAATAATCCTGCCTGGCATAACTGTCCAGTTACATACTTTTGCTTTTCTTCCACATAAGCCTTATCAGTAGTTGAGTTTTTTGTCTTTCCAGATAAATCACTTAATGGGGTCTGGATTGTTGCAAAGAACCTGGAAAGGATTGCTATTGAGATGGCTTAAAATGCATATAGATCAAATGTACAACTTAATGACTTAGTTCTCCATCCTGGCCAAGTTATGCAGATTCTTTTTGACACTCGCCAAAAGTGTCATTAGCCTAAAAAAAATGAGTATGTCTAATGTTAGGTCCTCTCCATTGTAGCAAACTGGTTAGTGTGCCATATAAAGTGATAGCGTGAGCTTCAACCCAGGCACAGAATATTTATTTGTGCATAGTAAGAACTAGTCAAGGCCTCTGTTTTAGACACACAAATTAAGAAGAATATGTCGCATGCAGCAGATTTATGAAAGCACACATATTTGAAACACAAGCCCAAATCATCATCTGTTAGCCCTTCTGAGATAATGTTTATAGGCACCGGGATAACTTGAAGACCAATTGCCAGCAATTTGGGCCCAATCTCCAGCAGTTTTGCAACTCGCCCCATAGTAAATCTGAGATTTATATGTTCCCAATGTAAATAATCGCCAGAAAGAGTTCATCTCCATCGATTTTAACAACTCTCCATCTCCGGTGATTTGATGGTCAAGTTGACAATAGTAAATGGGAGATTTCAAAATCGACAGAAAAAACAAGCAAACACCCATTGTTTTCAACAAAATCGACTTTAGTAAATCTAGACTGGACTGAAATTCGATTACACTGCGGATCCTAGACAGTGGAACAAAGCAAAACTACATGGACATCTATTCTACACACCCCTACAACAGCTGCCTATTGCACATATAGCACCATATTCACACCTAAGAATCAGACGCTTCTTAGGTGCGGATCCTTAGTAAATGACCTACTACAAATGTGTAGTAGGTCAATGATGCAATCTACGTATCAGTATGGTATGTAGATTGCCTTCGTTCTTTAAAGACCTCACGGAGTATTTTAAGTAGAAAGAGGCGGTGTAATGCACTTAGGGCTGTCACGGGTGTGGGTCGCAGCTGTGAATGGCCTTTTTTTCGAAATGGCTGTTGTTCCCCTGCCAGTTTGAACTGGCTGGGAAATCAATTGCTTCTGCCTCGCAGCCTGACCCTAACCCTCCCCTTCCATTACCCTAACCCTAACCCTCCCTTCCCCGCAGCCTAACCCGAAAACTCCCCATAGAGTCCTATTCACCTGTCCAGTCAGTGCGGAGGATCTGCAGCGGGTGCAACAGGTCTGCGGCGGTGTTTCCAAATGAATGATCGGCATACTTACTCATTCATTAAAGGAAAATTTCAAAATAGCGCTATTTTTGTAATAGAGACAGACGAAAATTAGCTTTCGGCCGCCTATACTTTCTGAAAAAGCAGTTTCATAGCGGCGACCCCCACCGGACTGTCACGTCGTATCAGACGGAACTCTGAACTGTGTTCTGTACGCACAGAGATCGGAGGCAAAACATCTGCCGTGTCCATGTGCAGAACGCTCTCTCAGCCTGATTTACGCATGCCGCTTGTGCAAGCCGGCTGAATATGAACATGCTCCATTGCTTCAATGTAAAGAGTAGTAGTGAGGATCTTGCTATCAATAGTTAAGAAAATATCCTTTATTAAAGACCATGAAACACCCTCGTTCTTGACAAAACAATAGCGAAACCTACAAAACTTTGGATAATGGAACAGATAAATTATTATCAGGGAGGATCTTGACTTCTGTTATTCTCAATATTATGTAATGCTGGTCTGGATTCACAGTTACGTAGTTTTCGTCTTACGTACGTTGTTTTAAGAATTGAGCTACTACACATGTGTCGTAGCTTATTTACGCTATCTACGTACCATTTCTGTACAATCTACGTAGCTCAATTCTTAAAACAACGTATGTAAAAATTACGTTGAGCTACTACACATGTGTAGTAGCTTATTTACGCTATCTACGTACCATTTCTGTACAATCTACGTAGCTCAATTCTTAAAACAACGTATGTAAGACGAAAATTACGTAACTGTGAATCCAGACTGCTGGTCTAAGTATCTCTAGGTCTATGCACTAAGGACCAGAACCAGACATCAGAGCTGCGGAAATCTAAAACCAGATCCTGGCTGTATGCAGCTCTCCATGTGGACCAGGGCGCACGCGCTTCTAAACCGTCTCCCCTACCTTAAGATTTCCGCACATGCTGCTCGCCGACTCCCCCTGGTGGCCGATTAGCGGTTCTGGCTGCTAACAGCCAGAACAACAGTGTCAGTCCTCGTGCTGCGGTGCATAACTTTAGGACGCCCTCCAATTAGCCCAGGGAGGCTGGTCTAGTCTCTGCCACCTGATTGGCCAGCCTCCCTGTAAATAGAGCGATGGGACCACGCTGTCCCCACAGGTTAAAGCGTCTGTTCCCCGTGCTTCATCTTTGTCTTACCTCTCATCTCTTCTGCCTAGTGCTCTATTACTTTCTTGAGTGCCCCATTGTTATCCAGCCCAGTTTCCTGCCAGTGTCCCTAGTGTCTGCAGTCCCTCTCTCCTCCCTGTTGTTAATAACCTCTTTGTGATTACCCTTCCTCTTCCTGAAGTGATTGTTTCTGTATCCCCTAGGGGATTTACTGCTAGTGTGAGTGTTAGTGTGAGTGACCCAGTTTTGTCTGGTTAGTCTGTCCAGTCTAGTCTTCCCAGTCACGTCTCTTCTGTGTTCCGTGTTGTTTGTCACAGTCCAGTCCCTTCTGGTACTACTTTTGCTACTTACCCGCTTTCTCTCATCCATTCCATGTCCCATTTCCTCTTCTGAGTTTCTCTAAGGTGCGTATCCTGACGAAGTCCCACCAGCTCCAGTTTATCCTCACCTTCAGGGGCTCTAGCGAACACTCATACCGACATCATGCTCTACAAACTGGTGAGTTGCTTGGTTTCCTCTCTCTTACCTTTTGGTCACCCCGGTCCTCAGCCAAGGTAATCCCGGGGTCTCTTAACTCTCAGACACCCCAGCGGTGTCATAACACTCCAGAACTGAGCACAGTATTCTAGGTGAGTCCGCTTTTTATTTAATTCTGGATCCGGTCCTAATTAATTTAGTTCTCTAGGTAGATAAAGTTAAATATTAAGTAGCATCTTTACATGCTGCTTCCCCAACAGACCAAAAAACATTTTTTTTTTAATCTTTTCGGTCCAGCCTCATCAGGAGATCCTCTGGAATTCTTAAGCAGTTGTTTTTAGAAGCAATGGGTTTCCAAGAAGCTTTCTACGTGAGCTCTCATGAGTGCACAGCTTGGACTTTCAGCCAGGTCCACGAGGCCCCACCCATCACCGATGATGTCACATAGGGGGCAGGACCCCATGGATGTGTCCTGGGTCCCACAACTTCTGACGGAAGCTCTGCATTTAGGACCAGATGCAGACACTCCCACAAAATGGGAGTTTGGAAGCTAGTGGGAGGGGGATAATTATGTTAATTATACAGGACCTGCAAAGAGCCCTATGTCATATCAAGGCTTCCAAGCTATTCCCATTTTAAAGAAAGTGTGGAGGCCAATCCCCTCATACGTATAGGACTTTTGAACCCAGGATCCTACCTTAAAAGAGGGCTAGCGTTAGGCTGCGGGAGATGGAGGTTTAAGATTAGGGTTGGGGTTAAACTGCAGGAGATGGACGGTATCACGGACTGATGGGTTAGGGTATCTGCTCTGGGTTCACGGGGATGTGATAGGGTTTCAACGTGGTGTTGGAGCTAGAAGGTTTGATATATGATCTAATAGTGAAAGCTGGGCTATAACTGGGCTGGAATGGACTGGACTGGTACAGACTTGACTTGAACTGGACTGGACCAGGACTGGACTGGTACAGACCTGATTTGATCTGGACTGGACCAGGAGTAGCCTCGACTGGTACAGAATTGACCTGGACTGGACCAGGACTGGACTTGGATTGGTACAGACTGGACTGGACTTGACATGGACTGGACAGGCACAAACTTGACTTGACATATACTGGACCAAGATTGGACTAGGACTGGTACAGACTTGACTTGACCTGAACTGGACCAAGTCTGGACTTGATCTCTGGATAGTTATAGTGCTACTCAGCAAAGAAACAGGCACCTTGAGTGAACAAGTTGTTTTGACACAGGTTACACTGTGCTGCTGGTTTAAATAGAAGGTCTGGTTATATGGAGCAAGGATCTGGTTGGCTGGGGACATCAGGTGACTAGATCCAACATGGCGGCGCCCATGCACCAGAGGATGCCGGAGCTTGGCGCCAGACTCACACAGCCAGAGGACCAGAGACAAAGCAGGTGGCTGAACAGGGGGCTGCCACTATTGAGAGTGACACCTCCGTGAAGATGCAGTGTGTCTGGAGAGTGTTGCTGACAGGCGGCCTCTCACGCGGTATGTTCCACGTTTCATGACAGGTTAGGATTAGGCTGTATGAGATGGAGGGTTAATGTTAGGCTATTAAAAGAGGTAAGGTTAGAGTTAGTCTGTGGGAGATGGAGGGTTAAGGTTAGGGTAATAGAAGGAAAAGGTTAGGGTTAGGGTAAGGGTTGGGGCTAGGGGAAAATCTTACCTGTTGGCAGGGCAGCATTCAAATCTTCACTGGTCGCTAGATGCGCACACAAACACACACACACTCATTGTCTGCATGACTTCATCATGACCATTTAAAAAATCTTGTTGAACTGTTCAATTGATTTAACCCCTTTGATTGGTTGCAGTTTTATGTCAATGTATTGCCAGATTACACCATTTGCCCTGATAGAAATATGCATCGAGTTGGAAGAAGTTTTAATCCTTTTTCAAATATATCTTTTCTTTAACTACAGATTTTTTCTGTTTGTACTTCAATAAGAAAGGATACAAACTCATAAATACTAAACATTTTGGCAGGAGACAATGGCAGTGACCTGTTATGGGCTCTTGTTATTTCCTTGTGTTCCAATAACACTTTCCAAAAAATATTTTTAGAGCATTATTAAGCTTTGGAACCTGTTCTTGGGATACAAAATATATCTGTTTTATTAATTGGGGGGGGTTGTACGTAGATACGTTTAGATGCCATGGAGTGAAACCCTACTGGATGGAATTGTACAGAGATAAAATGTAACAATCTTTCACCTTGTTTCCATTCCCGTAATTCTTTGCACATTGAACTTGTTTTATAACATCTGCCCAATTTGTTGCACAATGCGGCTGATCATAGCAGTCCATGTTGGACTTATTAGTGAAACGTCTTCCAATCCTCTACACTTTTAATGACACAGCGATTACGGCAAAATTTGGCTAATGATGCTAAATTGTCAAATTTCAGAATAAAAGATGGGCTTTGAGTAGCCAAGTTACTGCAATTGGTCTCCACGACCTTGTAACTACTACAAATACTTGTTTCAAAATACGATAAAGCTATTGATGTGAATTAGCTTCAGGAAAAAAATAAAGACATGAAATACACACGTGGCAGAAATTATTTTCATGGCTGGAGAAGTAAAAAAAAACTACAGTAATAAAACGTCAGACACACCATCGGCTTGTTGTCAGATTGTACAGAGAGAACACACACGGACTGTACAGTATTGCGGTTATCAGTACTATAAAGAGAAAGGAGATTTGTCAATTACATACTGTAATTCCTGGAACGCTTTGCTACTTTAAGCTTTAGATATCCAAATGGCTATGAGGGATGATACTTGCCATATGCATAATTATCTAGTTGTTATCCGCACATAGCACAAAATCCAGTGCAAGGTATAGTACACAGAGCTGTACAGAGAATATAAAGTCAGTCCCTATCCCAGCTGAATTACAGTCTAAGAGCAAAATGCAAACTTAGGACCGTATTCCCAGATGCGTGTGTAAAAAGTACGCAAATATACGCACTTATATTGCAAGGGAACACCCATGACACTCCTCTAGCACGGATGGGTTTTCGTTGACTTCTGCCTCCATTGGGAACCCTTAAATCTACGTGTGTACTTACGTGCGTATGTTACTTATGTATGTGCGTATTTATCTAACCGCGCCCTCAAATGTCCATTTAAATGCTCCCCCCCGCCCACTTTCACGTAACTTCTACCATCTGGATAAATACCACGCCCCTCCATATGTATGCCCCTTAGTGCGATTCACAAGTCCGTGCCGAAAGTACTTACGTGCGTAAATACTACGTAATGTGTATGGAAAAAGTTATGACGCATGCGCAGTTCATCCCATCCTAAAAGTACGCACGCAACCACACGCAAAAACGGATTTGTGAACACGCTCCTTAATGTTTATGGGACAGCTTAAGTTTTGGGCCACGGCCCTCTTTGGGATGCTGTACACTGAAAGACAGATATTAATACCGCCCACAGGTTTAGTTCGCCATTTAGAAAATCTGTCTCCCAACAGATTACTTAGCGGCAGTGTTGTGCCATATGCCATTAGTTTTTGTAATTCTGTGACCACACAGTTTTTAAACAATGGCAAGAGGTACATTATATTAACCCTAACCATCCCATCCCTGAAACCTAACCCTAACCCACCTCTAACCCAATCCTTAACCCGCCTTTCTCCGCAGCCTAACCCTAGCCCACCCCTAACCATCCTTGTTCCACAACCCAACTCAAACCCTTACCTAACCCTAACCTTATCTTAACCCTCCTCTCTTCACAGCTTAATCCTAACCCTCCCCTAACCCAAACCATCCCCGTTCTGCTGCCTAACCCTAACCCTCCCCTAACCCAAACCGTCCTCGTTCTGCTGCCTAACCCTAACCCAACCCTAACCCAAACTATCCTCGTTCCGTAGCCTAATTCTAACCCTCCCCTAACTGTGACCCTACCCTCTTCTTTCCACAGCCTAACCCAAACCCTCTCCTAACCTTAACCCTCTTCTTTCCACAGCCTAACCCAAACCCTCCCCTAACCTTAACCCTCTTCTTTCCACAGCCTAACCGAAGCCCTATCTTAACCCTCCGCTCTCCACAGCCTAACCCTAAGCCTCCCCTTTCTGGACTCAAATGCTAACTCTTCCTGTCCTACAGCCTAACCCTAACCAGAACAGGTACCTTGTCGAAAATGGTCCATTCAACATGGTTAATGTACATGTGCATGTCAGTTTTCACTATTAAGATGGTGCAGCCAAAATGGAAGCTTTCGGCTGCATCATTCTTAAAAACTAGCCCGACGTCTTGGCAACTGCATTCCCCTCTGAGGGTATAGCTGCATCATGAATAGGATTAGAACTTGGCCTATCTCCTTAAAGGATGACTACCATGTTCTTCCCCATAGTGAGTATCCATCATGTCATATTACTTATTCTACCATGACATAACAAGGATACTTGACAATGTGACTGAGAATTGATTTACATAAAGTACCTAACATAGATGATATGCTGTTTCTGCTGCATCCTACAAGTCTATTTACCCTCTGTATAGAACAAGCTGGGGCTGGCTTTACACCGAGCTTATTATAGTGGACCAGATTCAGAGACTGAAAATAAAAAGAGGAAACTTACTCCTGGGCTAAACCATGTTGATTGCAGGGGAGTCATATTTCATCTGCTACAAACAGTATTAGAGTTGAGAGGTGATGTTTCCTATCCCAAGTCTAAATAACAGTGTGATAGTAAAGCTGGTCAGTATCTGTGTGCAGTAAGCAATTCACAGATATATCCCTGCATGCAAAGAATACAATAAGCTTGACTCCCCTGAAATAAACATGGTTTTGCCCAGGTGTAACTATCCTCTCCTATTTTCAGTCTCTGAATCAGGGCCAGTGTGACCAGTACAATCGACCATCGCTGGCTTGTTTCTTTAGTCCCTGCCTGTTTTACAAGTGGCCAGTCATCACTATTACTGGTTACTTACTCAGATTTTAAAGCTGGATACAGAATACAATATTTTCTTGAAATCAGGCCAATCACATTTGGTATGATATTGTATTATTGTATACACTACCACAAATAGGTTTTATCACACCAAAGCCCATTGCACTTATGCTTGATTTTCTCTAAAGCTAATGTTCACAATCAACAATGAGCAGATGGTAAAGAGATGAAAATCACAGATCGGGTGTTACATTGGGCCAGATCCAGAGCTACGCTTTTACTACGCTGCGTTCTTACGCTAGCGTACCCTCTATGCACTCCCCTCCGCACACTCCTCTCGTGTACGTATTTTAGGCGCCTTACGCTTTCCATACCCTACCTTAACTTTGCGTAGCGTAACCACTAGCGGACAGACTTCACACATGTAGCTAAGCTGCTAAGCACGCCCATACTGTACGATTTAAATGCTTCACCCCGCATGAAGCGTATGGCTGGCACGCCCCTTCGCAAGTTGAGACGCTACTGATACGTGACTGCCCCTTACGCTATGCCTTACATGGCAAAACAGCTGGAGTGTGCATGTGCTGTAAGTATACTAATGTGTGAACTTACGCTAGAGACTTGCGGATGTTGTTCTGGATCTACCCCATTGTGTCAGTGTGTACGCATGAATCGGGTAAAATCATTACATATTTTGCATCTCATGAAAGTTTGTATAGTGTGTACACAGCCTAAGACCACACATAGGGTCCACTTCCTTTCTCTTACTTGATCGCCTTCACCTCCCTCTTGTCTTCTATGAAATAGTTGCTCAGGAGTTTTGCATCTACCTGGGAGAGAATCACTTTACTCTGGTGATGCAGAATTAAAATTGTGCTTAATTAAAACTCTCCCAAAATTAGGGAAATCTCTGCCATGCATGGGGAAGTTGAATGGGGCTTTAGAAATCAATTAACATTTGTTTCCTTACCAACTGAAGGCTAACGGTTTCCTGTAGAGATCAGACAATGGAGCTGACATCACCAATTCAGTGCCCTATAGAAAGATTGTATGAAATCCTATGAATTAAATAGGTGATGTCAGCTTTTTTGTCTGAGCCAGCAGCTGTTAACTGGTAAATAAACAAACCTTTAATGATTTACTAATGGAGTGCAATCTAACTTTCCCACCATGTCGTGAAATGAGCATCTTAGAGCGAAAAGCTGCATCTGAGCACCACTGTATGTATTGTATTTATCTAGGAGCTGAATATAGAAGTCTGTTAGTGGATCATAGCACAATCCTTGTATCCGTACATCCAAGCAGAGACCACAGACTTCTGAACGCAGGACCCTACCTTAAACATTACATACTGACCCACAGAAAATCGACCCAGTGCGCAAACGAAAATCATACACCTCCTTCCCATCATGCATACACACTGTACGCATAGTGGGTCATCCCCACTCCCTGTGCTGGATCCATCCTAGATGTTTAGTCCAATGTATTGTCATACAGGATCTGGTGGAGGAAAGGGACCCAAATTTTAACCTCTTATGGGCTCCATGTAATGACAACTCCCAGACAGTGAAGTCATCACTGTGCCACTGCATCCCACTGATAACAAATATTAAAGTGACTGAACAAGAGATATGATGTGAATATAGACACAGGGGGTATGGTGTGAAGGGGTATGAGTCAGTGGTCAGAAAGGGCCGTTTTCTAGCAGCCATTTTCGAACTCTCTGAAATCGATAGCTCCTGCTCCGCAAGGACAAGAAATCAAACATTCCCAGAATGAATGCGCAGCCTGACCCTAAGACTCCCTTCCCCGCAGCCTAGCCCTAAGACTCCTCCCCGCAGCCTAACCCTAAAACTCCCCTTGTAAACTCATCTTCTGTTCAGTGCAGGTGTAAGTTACATGTGGTGTGAGAAGGTATAGGAAGGAGAAAAAGGGATTTAAATGAAGGAGAAAACAAAGGGGAAAGACAACAGGAGAACATGTGGGGAGTTGGAGGGATCAAAAAAGGATTGGAGATTAATAGGCAGCACATAGGTGGCCGCACAGTGGCTCAGTGAGCCCAGAAGTCATGAGTTCCATTTCCTGAATGGTGTTTGTATCATTGCCAAAATGCTTGGCAAATAGAAAATTACTATTGGGAACAGGTACCTATTTTGACCCATTCCCGATAGCGACAGGCTGCGGCTGCCTAAGGTTAGGTTTAGGGCTTAAGGAGAGGGTTAGGATAAGACTGTGTGACATGGAGGATTAAGGTTAGGCTGCAGGACATGGAAGTTTAGAATTAGGGTTCTAGAGGAGAGGGTTAGGACTGAAGAAGAAAGTTAGGTTTCAGGAAACAGAGGTTTAGGGTTGAGAGAGGATTAATGTTAGTGATAAAAGACTTGGATAAAAGAAGAAACCTTTTTCTGCTGCTCTCTAAAATGGAGACTGCCGGTAATTTCCATCAGTCACCATTCAACTATGTATGATTATCTGTTGGAAAACAGACCACCGTACAAGCAAATCACACCATGTCTACCTGTAACATAGAAACATAGAAAGTGACGGCAGATAAGAGCCATGTGGTCTATCCAGTCTGCCCAGTTGTTTATTTAAAACTATACTGATCCTAGACCTTATTTACCTTCAATTTAGTTTGAGATTTAGGATACCCTTATATTTATCCCAAGCATGTTTAAACTGTTTATATTCATGCCCTCGTGTTCTATTACACCTCTTCCTTTGAAAAATCCCCCCTCCTCTAGCCATTCACAACCTTTGATATATGTGAAAGCTGCTATCATGTTCCCCCTCTCCCTTCTCTGCTCCAAGCTACACATGGTTACTTCCTCTAGCCTTTCTTGGTATGATTTGTGACACAGGTCATAGACCATTTTAGTTGCTCTTCTTTGCAAATGTAGCAAATGAAATGATCAAAATGGCCACAGGTGTAATCAATTTGCAATTAATCAGAGGATTGCGACGTGCACAGCAAAACGAGAATATAAAAATCTTTCATGTACATCACCATTAGCCATAAACTATACATAAATATGCAAAAGGGAATCCAAGAAAGAGCCAGCTTGTGTGTGCTATCCACCATTACAGGAAGTACGCTGCTAAAAATATCGTGAGACTAATGTGCAAGTGACTGACTATACCGACATTCAACTGTATCCAATTTCTCTACCAATTAATGTGATCTGACCCACATTGGAATTCAAAGGATTCCGTACATGATTGTGACAGGGAAAAAAGCACGAGCGCCGAGGCTTTGCATGCAAAGATTCACGCAAGTTTAATTAACAGCCAATTGGCACTAATCACAAATTATGGGAACAACAGCAGAATTCTTGGCAATAAAGAATGTTTATTAAATATTCTTTTTATTCCTTTCCACTGAAAACACAAAATCTTAAGTGAAGAGATAAATTTCCTTCATCCTTCTCAATATCAAACAGATTTTAATGGCATTTTTATTTTTTTGCATTACTTGGATATTTTCATTTGTTGGATTGTGTTTTTTTTCTGTTGAGACATTAATAGTATAACCCAGTAACTTCACAAAGTGGAACCACATTTCATGACAAGCACAATGGAATTAATGTAAAAAACGGAGCATTTATAAGTGAAACCTTAACAATGCTTTAAAAAGATTCTACTGGATATGAAGTTGAATGTTTCCAGTAGAGTTTGAACATTCTGTTGTTGGCTGTGGTCTGTGGGTTTTTATTGCTATGATTGCTTTTGATAGATTACTGTTTTTACTGTTAGAGTGGCAAGCCAGCTTTGTCTGATGTGTGTACCAGGACGTAGGAGTCCATTTACTAATTGCCCACAAAAACCAAAGTGCTACACTCATACTTTTTTAAATCCATGTGAGCAGGGCTGTCTTAACAGCAATGTATGCCCTTGGCAAAGCAATGCACATTGGCCCCTATAGGAAATTACAGGAATTAAAATGTAACCAAAACATTTAAACATTATAAACTTGGAAAACACAAACATTTCAACATATGCATTTTAATTTATCACAGTGTGCCCTCCTGCATCACACTCCCTCTTTATCAGACTGCTACCTCTTCATTATCATAATGTTTCTCCTTTGTCATCACACTGTGTCCTTCTTTATACTTTTTCTCCTTTTTGTATGTCTCTACAGCCATTCAAACTCCTCCTGTTTATGTGTGTCCAACCAGCCCTTTTGCCTCCTCCTTGTGTGTTCAGTCAGCCATCTGTTCGCTCCTTGTGTGTTCAGCCAGCCTTCTGCCCCCTCCTTGTGTGGTCAGCCAGCCTTCCGTCACCTCCTTGTGTGTTCAGACAGCCTTCTGTCCCCTCCTTAATTCACCTGCAATCCATTCACACAATTATTTTCAGACTTTCTTAATTGTTTTGAAGTCTTCTTCTTTCCTCCATGGCATGTTTTCTGCCCATTGTGCCCAGTGAAAAAGATAGCCCTGCTTGTGAGTCCCATCTGCCAGCTCAATAACTTGAGGCCAGAACTAACAATTATGATAGGAGACTTATGTACACTACATACGTGTAAGGAAAACACTCACTGAGGTGCGGAGTCTAACCAGAGGCCAGGTGTTTACTGTAGCCCCTGATGGTGGGGACAGGTTTGGCTGCAGGCAAAAGGCAGGTAGCGCCCCTGATAGTGAAACCCATAACTGTCACCAGAAGGGTATTAGGAAAGAGCCACACCTGTGAATGAAGGGGTACAGCTGACGGACCTTGAAGACAAGCAAACTAACAGGGGCAACTCAGGCACTCAGGAAGGGGCACACAAGAAGGGAAGAGAACCAAACAAACAGGAAGGAAAGGCTGGGACAAGAGAAAATGGAAGGGTAAACATAGGAAAACAAAGGGAACAGCCAGGGTGAACCACAAGACAAGGGCAGAGCACAGAAAGAGAGAGAGGGAGAGGAAGAGCAAGGAACAACAGAGACTAGGCACTGAAAACAGGCACAAGGAGCTGGGGCACACATATAACCAGCAAGGGAAGAAAGTCCCTGCTGGCTATTTACAGGAAGGCTGGCCAATCAGGGGACATTGGGGTAGACCTAAGTGCTTGTTACGTTTCATCGTGTAGCGTATTTATGCTAGTGAATTTTTCTATGCACTCCCCTAGCTCGTATGTACTTTGGCTGTTTAACACTTGCCAGACCCTACCTTAACTTTCCAAAGCATAACTACAGACGTGCATATAGGCTTCACGTATGTAACGGCCTAAGCACGCCCATACTGTACGATTTAAATGCCTCACACCGTCTCTGAAGCATAATTGTGGGTGTTGCATGGCTGTACCCCTTCGTTCGCAGTTTCGCTGTTGATACGTGCCTGGTACGTACGAGTTACGTGCCGATCTCATGCGCAGTAAATACCAATGGGTGACTTTATGTCAGCGGCTAGCGTAAAATCACTAGCGTACGTAGGTCTGGATCTGGCTAATTGACTGTACAACGATAGGCAGGTGCCCCGACTGAGTAAGAAGACACAGCTGCTCACACCGGGAGGCGAGAGTGGGGGAAGGCGTCCTGGATGCCTAGCAGCCAGGACATGTGACCACTGCCACCAATGAATGCGAGAATCCCGGTTGCTTGGCAACAGCCAGGATCACTCGCTCTAAACCGCCATGTGAGCGTGGGGTCTCGTAAAAATACGTAAGTCTTCTGTAGTGTGCATGCGCAATATATGGAACTCAGAATTCTATATCCGCATGGCAGGTGGGCCCATTCACCATGCACATGAGATATGCATGGCGGGTGGGATTTGGAACGGTAATCGCACAGTAAGAGCATTCTAAAGTCTTTTGTACGATCCACCATTCCATACATAGGCCCTCTGCATGCAGAGACTTGAGGTTGGGCCCTGTATGAGGAAGGTCTGTTTGTGTTAGGATAGTGCAGGGGGTCTGCTTTCTCCTCGCACATATGGAATTCTGGTTCAATCTGAACGTAGCCTCTGTTGCATACAGAGTGTAATCGCAGTTCTGGATGTGGCCCTTCAAAAGGATATTTTCAGAGATTGCCCCAATGATGTCCTTGGCCACTGTTGCCTTATGTCAGTTGCCGGGGACATCGTATAGTGTGTAGCTGGCATTATTAGTGCACAGTACACAAAACATTTACATCATTAAATATCCATTAACATTAGGGTAGTTGCTTTTGTTTTTTTAGGATCGGATCAACTGCGCATGCGTAGTAACTTTATGTATGTAGTTATATACATACACATATATATTTACGCATGGAAGTGACTAATGGACGTGCACGGGAACATTTACATAAAAGTGGGTGGGGGGAGGCATTTAAATGAACGCATGGAGGCGCGGTTATCAAGAATCGCATGGACGGAGCACATATACGCACTTAAATACACACGTAAAGAATTGAGTGGTCTATGGACTCATAAGTCCCTGACAGCACGTCCGGGAGAGGGGTGCGTCGGGGGTGTTGGTGGGTGTCTCCTTGCTCTAGCCATGCGTATAATTGCGTTCATAATAAAAAACGGATCTCTGAATACGGCCCACAAGCAATATAAGCATACTTGTGATGCGGAGGGTTAATTAATTTAGCCTGAGCAAAGATAAACTCCCTGTGTGTGGCTCGGCCAAATGGTGCCACTGACCTTGGTCGTAGTCCATTGGTCCAGGGGGAGTGGGAGGTGCTGGGGCCTCTGTGGAATAAAAATCAGCCTGGACCCTAGGACTCCTCCTTTCTTCTTCTGGATTCTCCCACCCTCCCTTGCCCTTAAATTTTTCTTCAAGTGTATAGGTCTTGGATAAGGGTATGCAAGAATGACTGACCAGCGGAAAGCAGGTCGTTTTGATTGAGCATTGTGTTGTTTATTTGTTTACTGATGAGTCAAAGTTCGCCTGTGGGCATTTTTCAAGGTTACAAAAGTTAACCGTATGTTATTAAATGTTATTAAAATTTATTGAATGTTGTGGAAATGTTTATGTGTTTTTCTCGCCTGAGGTTGTAGGCACGTCTATAGGGACGGTCTCACGTGGTGCTTGATCGGAGCACTGTGCCGAGGGCTCTTTAGTGTTGGTTGAATTTATACTAGCTGCACACATAACCAATTGTTATGTTATTTTATGCACGTGTGATGCATTTTTATCTTATTTATGCACGTGAGATTCCTGTTTAATTAAGCATCCACATAATACCTGCTTTCTTGGCACCCATCAAATTTAAATTTAATTGGCTTAACCAATCACAGTAATTAATTTCAATAAAATTAATTTAACTTCCCAAAAAAAGTTGTCGTGTCTTTTAATTTCGCCGCTATGTTAGTGTTAAGTTGGTGTAGTGTCACTGGGAGGTCACACCCCTCACACATGGGACGTTTATTCAAATATTGGGCCGTATTCAGAGATCCGTGAGTGAAAGGTTCGCAATTATACGTATGAGCATTGCAAGGCCACACCCATGACACTCCCCTCACACGGACGGGTTGCTGGAGACTTACAAGTTCCTCGAGCACTCTGATCTTTTAGTTGGAATTTACGTGCGTATAATACTTACGTACGTGCGTATCTAACTAAACGCACCCTCAAATGCTCATTTAAATGCCCCCCCCATTCACTTTCACAAATCTTTCTCCGTACGGATTATAAACACGCCCCTCCGTACGTATGTTCCCAAGTGCGATTCACAAATCTGTGCCTAATGTACTTACGTGCGTAAAATCAACGTAGATAGCCTAAATTTAGTTACTATGCATGCGCAGTTCATCCGATCCTAAAATTACACACGGAACTCCCCAGGAAAACTGATCTCTAAATATGGCCAATTGGCCTACTGCAGACCTCCAAGGCTTTTTTGGGGGGATTTATAGAATTTATATATGTAATGTACTGTATAACCTCTATATCAATATGTGACAATATTTTATCAATTTCCATCTTCTGAAAATTTAATTAAATTATGAAAGAAAATATTGAGGATTTGATTCAGAGATTGAACATAAGAGAGTAAAGTTACTCCTGGGCAAAACCATGTTTATTTCAGGGAGAGTCAAGTTAATTGTATTCTTTGCATGCAGGGATATATCTTTAAATCGCTTACTGCACACAGATACTGACCAGCTTTACTATCACACTGTTATTTAGACTTGGGATAGGAAACATCACCGCTCAAATCTAATATTGTTTGCAACAGATGAAATATGACTCCCCTGCAATCAACATGGTTTAGCACAGGAGTAACTTTCCTCTCTTAAATTGAGTCTCTGAATCAGGTCCAATATGAGACCTCTAGCAGGCAAAGTCCATGAAAAAAAAAATCAAACTAAAAATATCTAAAGATTACTCTAAACATTTCTCTGATGCCAAAGTTTTGTGTATGAAGCATGATTGAACATATGTGAGTTATCATATTATTTAGATAGCTTGTATCTATTTTGCCCTTGTAATATATTACATTGAACCTTAAGTAGAGAATAATTTAATGCATTAGGAAAACGTTCCAGGAAGGACGCACTTTTCTGAACAACTTGTGTCCAAGTCCGTATGTGGTCCTGTCACTCTCTGTCCTTTGATATCTCAATTTTAGAGCCTGCCTAATTTTCCCATAATTAAATTACAACAACAAAGACATGCAGTATTGATAACAGTGCATGCAATCTAAGGCATTTATCGACTGTCATTTGTCTCACTAAAGACATTTATGGTCGCACGATTATTCACCGTCCAAGAACACATTTCATTTGTTAAACAAACATATTAACAAGATGGATCCAACGTTGTAAATATAGTCTGTCAAGTAATATTGCAAGCAATACTTAAGTAAACAAAGAACAGGCATAGGTAATGTGGTTCTGAGCGATATGTTTTCCCGAAGGATGTTAACTATCTATTTATTTCGGTTGATAATGGAGATATATAAACAGGAATATATCTTGAAAAGCTGAAGCCATAAGCACTTACAGGGTGTGTGTGATGGCTGTGGAAAAAACAAGTGATGTTGCAATATTCCCACCACAAAAAAATATAATTGCTGTTACTGTGAGAAGTAAAATTTATTTAAAAATTATATTATATATATATTTTTTTCTTTTAGCTTGATCTGTCTCCATTGCTAGAAATACTGCAGAACTATTCTGAATTCTAGGCAGGGGCCTCTTAACAAATGAGGGGGGC
>WWET01000183.1:942060-958445 GCA_011038615.1 Limnodynastes dumerilii | reverse complement strand
GCTGAATGTCCCCCCTTCCCCTGCCAACCCTGGGTGCAGGATGCATGCCACAGGGCACCCTGTTCTGAGGGGCCCGTGTGCACTGCACACCCTGCACCCATTATAGATACACCTATGATTCTAGGGTATGTTTAATCTTTAATTAGGGTAGGCTGCCTTAGGGAATAAATTTAAAGGACCTGATTCACACTTAAGAAGAAGCTGAATCAGGGCCGTATTCAGAGAACCGTTTTTGCGTGGAGTTGCGTGCGTATTTGTAGGATCGGATCAACTGCGCATGTGTAGTAACTTTATTTACGTAAGTTATGTTGAATATACGCTCGTATGTGCTTTAGGCACGGGCATGTGAATCACACTTGGGTACATATGTGCGGATGGGCGGCGTAGAAATATCTACTTGCAAATTTACATAAAAGTGGGCGGGGGCATTTAAATGAATGCATGGAGGCGCGGTTATCAAGAATCGCACGGACGGAGCACATATACGCCCGTAAGTACACACGTAAAGAACAGAGTGGTCTAGGGACTTGTAAGTCCCCGTCAGCAGGTTTGGGAGAGGGGAGTGTAGGGGGTGTTGGTGGATGTTTCCTTGCTCCGGCCATGTGTATAATTGCATACATAAAAAAAATGGATCTCTGAATACGGTCTAATGGATCTTAGAAACGTATAAACTGCGCATGCCCAGAACACAATCCTGATCCTGAACAATGTCTGACAGGAGAAATACGCAAGTCATTTGCATAAGTTCCTGTGTCTAAACATATGCTCATGCACCAGATATTCCAACAGTGTAAGTACCAACGTACGTAACTAAGTTACGTACGTTAGTATGTATGCAGAAGGGGCTGACCCTTCATCTACCATGGCCATATCCCCACCATACGGGCAGGAAAAGCCATTTAAATGAGGGGTCAGGGGGCAGGGAAGCTCTGTTACGACTAGGTCTGTGTACGTATAGATGCAGACCTAGTCGTAAAAAAATTAAGGTACTATCTACCGACAGGGGGGAGTGCAGGGGGCACACATTCCCCCTATGGCTGTGTAACTATGGACCTCCACACGCATGTAAAGCGTGTGGGGGGGTCAGGATCTGGGATATAGCTGCTCCACACGGGAATCCACTACACATGGACTACAACTCCGTCTTCAGTGAGATAAGTAAGGAGCCAGTCCTCCATAAGAAGGTAGTTAAGAAGCGTGGGTGGGTGGAGGCATTTCAATTAGACATTAAGGGCACGTACTTAAGCAACTTAAGCACAGACATACGCTCAGAGAGTTAAGGTAGCCCTATGGACGCAGAAGACAGCTAAAATCCGTAGGAACAATGAGAGGGTCATGGGAGTTGTCTCGCCATTCTTATCTGTGAATCCAATCCAAAGTAAATAATATTAGGTGGTATTATAAATTCGGAGTTACACCAAAGTTTAACAGGAGGAAAAAAGAGGAGAAACAGCATATCATCCATCACTTCATCTAAGGACATTCAACAACAAACATTGAAGTATTTCTCTCCATCTAAAGTATTTCTCTCCATCTAAAATATTACTCTCCACCTGAAGTAATACTCTCCACCTGAAGTATTACCATCTGCCATCCATGACCTCTCCACCTCTAACATTGCTTCCCTGCTTCCCTCTTTCATGTCAGCCTTTCCTTCTCCCACACCCCTAGGCCTGGCGAACGCCCTGGCGGTGGTGTGGGCAACCTCCTCTCCCCTTCACCACCAAACTCTCCGTTTCCTCCTTTGAGGTCCACTGCATCTGCCTCTACAACCCCATCCATCACCATGTTACTGTTGTCTACCGTCCCCCTGGCCACCCCTCCCAATTCATCCACTAAACATCCTGCACCCATTATAGATACGCCTATGCAACCAACCCTGGGTACAGCCAGCTCTTGCTAGTTGGGTTTAGGTGGCAAATACAATTATCTGATTGGTCTCTATTGGTTACAGCATAATTTCTTTGTTTGCACCAAGTCCAATTAACTGGTTTCCAATGTCTGTGAACAGATTAAGGGACAGTTACTGCACAAACTAATGTCCTGCCATTGGAGGTGCTTTCCTTACTTACTTAGTATTGTGCCATGTGTTATTAGCTCACTGCAGATTTTCATAATAATACCTTTCCTTCCCAGACTCCCCTGATTACTCATTGCCCCATAGAAGGCTAAAGAAACATGTGGCTCACCTTTCCCTGTGATTACACCTGAAGTATTACTCTCCACCTGAAGTATTACTCTCCACCTGAAGTATTACTCTCCACCTGAAGTATTTCTCTCCACCTGAAGTATTACTCTCCACCTGAAGTATTACTCTCCACCTGAAGTATTCCTCTCCACCTGAAGTATTCCTCTCCACCTGAAGTATTCCTCTACACCTGAAGTATTCCTCTCCATCCGAAGTATTACTCTCCTTTCAAAGTATTGCTCTCCACCTGAAGTATTACTCTCCACCTGAGGTATTACTCTCCACCTGAAGTATTACTCTCCACCTGAAGTATTACTCTCCATCTGAAGTATTACTCTCCATCTAAAGTATTTCTCTCCCCCTGAAGTGTTACTCTCCATCTGAAGTATTACTCTCCACCTGAAGTATTTCTCTCCACCTGAAGTATTTCTCTCCACCTGAAGTGTTACTCTCCACCTGAAGTGTTACTCTCCACCTGAAGTATTACTCTCCACCTGAAGTATAACTCTCCACCTGAAGTATTTCTCTCCATCTGAAGTATTTATCTCCCCCTGAAGTGTTACTCTCCATCTGAAGTATTACTCTCCACCTGAAGTATTTCTCTCCACCTGAAGTATTCCTCTCCACCTGAAGTATTCCTCTCCACCTGAAGTATTCCTCTCCATCCGAAGTATTCCTCTCCTTTCAAAGTATTGCTCTCCACCTGAAGTATTTCTCTCCACCTGAAGTATTACTCTCCACCTGAAGTATTACTCTCCACCTGAAGTATTACTCTCCACCTGAAGTGTTACTCCCCACCTGAAGTATTTCTCTCCATCTGAAGTATTACTCTTCACCTGAAGTATTACTCTCCATCTGCCATCCATGACCTCTCCACCTCTAACATTGCTTCCCTGCTGCCCTCTTTCATGTCAGCCTCTCCTTCTCCCACACCCCTAGGCCCGGCGAACGCCCTGGCGGTGGTGTGGGCAACCTCCTCTCCCCTTCAGCACCAAACTCTCCTTTTCCTCCTTTGAGGTCCACTGCATCTGCCTCTACAACCCCATCCAACACCATGTTACTGTTGTCTACCGTCCCCCTGGCCACCCCTCCAAATTCATCCACTAAACATCCTGCACCCATTATAGATACGCCTATGCAACCAACCCTGGGTACAGCCAGCTCTTGCTAGTTGGGTTTAGGTGGCAAATACAATTATCTGATTGGTCTCTATTGGTTACAGCATAATTTCTTTGTTTGCACCAAGTCCAATTAACTGGTTTCCAATGTCTGTGAACAGATTAAGGGACAGTTACTGCACAAACTAATGTCCTGCCATTGGAGGTGCTTTCCTTACTTACTTAGTATTGTGCCATGTGTTATTAGCTCACTGCAGATTTTCATAATAATACCTTTCCTTCCCAGACTCCCCTGATTACTCATTGCCCCATAGAAGGCTAAAGAAACATGTGGCTCACCTTTCCCTGTGATTACAGCTTGTCCTGGACGACTTACTTACTTTGTTTTCTTTCTTCACATTGCATAAACAAAATTAGTACTGGGATGAAACCCAACAGTAGAAGATGCTTAGAGAGGAATATTAAACCACAGAACATACAATACTGTATGATGTGTACATCTGATTGTGTCATATACAATACTGTATGATGTGTACATCTGATTGTGTCATATACAATACTGTATGATGTGTACATCTGATTGTGTCATATACAATACTGTATGATGTGTACATCTGATTGTGTCATATACAATACTGTATGATGTGTACATCTGATTGTGTCATATACAATACTGTATGATGTGTACATCTGATTGTGTCATATACAATACTGTATGATGTGTACATCTGATTGTGTCATATACAATACTGTATGATGTGTACATCTGATTGTGTCATATACAATACTGTATGATGTGTACATCTGATTGTGTCATATACAATACTGTATGATGTGTACATCTGATTGTGTCATATACAATACTGTATGATGTGTACATCTGATTGTGTCATATACAATACTGTATGATGTGTACATCTGATTGTGTCATATACAATACTGTATGATGTGTACATCTGATTGTGTCATATACAATACTGTATGATGTGTACATCTGATTGTGTCATATACAATACTGTATGATGTGTACATCTGATTGTGTCATATACAATACTGTATGATGTGTACATCTGATTGTGTCATATACAATACTGTATGATGTGTACATCTGATTGTGTCATATACAATACTGTATGATGTGTACATCTGATTGTGTCATATACAATACTGTATGATGTGTACATCTGATTGTGTCATATACAATACTGTACGATGTATACATCTGATTGTGTCATATACAATACTGTATGATGTATACATCTGATTGTGTCATATACAATACTATATGATGTATACATCTGATTGTGTCATATACAATACTTTGGGATTTCTATAGATCTGATTGTGTCATATGCAGCACTGTGTGACTTGTAGATATGATCTACAAGATATGAGCTGCCAAGAGGAATTCTAGGCCCCGGTAAAGCAACTTCTTGGGTCTCTCCTATAGTTGCTTATTAATAATTTTTGTGCCGCTGTCAACCATCAAAAAGGGGTGTGTTCAACCATTGGGGACGTGACTGTGTCTCTTTGGGTGCATGTCTATCAGCTTTAGGCCATTCCTTTAAAGCATTGCGGCATTCACCATTGGCAGAAATGTGGAGCGCCCTCTCGTGGTACAGTGACGTATCTCCCAACATTCAGGACAAAAGTAATGTTTATTTAAATAATAGTTTAATAACATTCTTTGATTGCAGAGCCCTGTGTAATATGTTGGAGCCTAAATTAAGGATAGAAATAAAGTATTGATTTTATTTAAAGAACAAAAAACAAAATACAAAACAAAGGGATACATAAACTAGAAAAATACCATTCAGGCCTTTCACGTCCCAATTTATTTTTCTTTTTGAATATTGTATGTCTCCACATATTTATGCCTTGTACAGTATGTCTCCAGTCATCTTTTCATCCCCCCTCTTGTATGTCTCCAGCCATCCTTTCACCTTCTTGTATGTCTCCAACCAACCTTTCATCCCCCTTGTGTGTCTCCAGCAATCCTTTCACCTCCTTGTATGTTTATAGCCATCCTTCCACCTCTTTATATGTCTCCAGCCACCCTTTCACCCCTTTGTATGTCTCAGGCCATCCTTTTACCACCTTGCATGTCCCATTCATCCTTTCACATCCCCTTGGATGCCTCCAGCCATCCTTTATGACCCCTTGTATTCTTAATTAGTTTAATCATTGCAGCTACACTGTGCACCATACGACTGCACAGCTTAAAGATGATTCATTTATGTTTCACCCCCTAGTTATGCCTCTGAAACTGGGCCCCCCAGCATGCCCAGGCCTGGGTTATTAGATCTTATTCCCCCTATCAGCACCCCTTTATCTGATTGTGTTTTTCTATAGTACTGCATGACTTGGATGTGATATGAATGCTTGAAATTTAGCGCACCAACAGCTAACTCTTCCAGAGAGCAGTGACAGAGAGAGAGAGCTGACAGGAGCAGGAGCAGCACAAGATAAGATTTTTTAAAAAAGCTATAGATGTTTCAACAATCTGATTGTGTCATGTACTATGTGGTTTTGTTTTTTATACACTATGGGCCTGATCCACAGCTACGCTGGGCCACTGTCCATAAGTTAGGCCAGCGTAGCTCTGGTGCACTGCCCCGACACTCCCCCTGTGGTCGGCGTAATTACAGACTGTTACTCTGGCTGAAGTCTACTCTAACTTCAGCCGGCGTAACAGTCTGTAATCCCACCGGCTACAGGATTGTAACCCTCTACCCAACCCTTCCTTACTAATTCCCCCCCCCCCGCCTACCCGGCGGGCGTAACAGTCTGAAACCCCGCCGGCTACCCTCTACCCAACCCTACCTTACTAATTTTCCACCCCTCGCCTACCTTCCTTATCTATAGCGTTGTTACAGTGCCGCACGCCCCTTCGTGCAGCACCGTAACCGTTGATCCAGGACACCCAGAATCACTGATGTTGCCCGGCGCATGCACAGAACGGCAGAAATTCCGTTCTTACGCATACTGCCACCAGAAAAACGATGGCGGCCGTAGGTCTGAATCTGCCCCTATGGGCTAGATCCAGACTTAACTAAGTGCTTGAAATTAGTTACTCCTGGGCTAAACCATGTTGATTTCAGGGGGAGTCAAGTTAATTGTATTCTTTGCATGCAGAGATATATCTTTGAATTGCTTACTGCACACAGATACTGTCAGCTTTACTATCACACTGTTATTTAGACTTGGGATAGTAAACATCACCTCTCAACTCTAATACTGTTTGCAACAGATGAAATATGACTCCCCTGCAATCAACATGGTTTAGCCCAGGAGTAACTAATTTCAATTTCGAGATCCAGCCCAATGTGGTTTTTATAGATCTGATTTTGTCACAAACTATGTGGTTTTTATAGATCTGATTGTGTCACATACTTTGTGGTTTTTATAGATCTGATTGTGTCTAACACTATGTGTTTTTTATAAGTCTGATCGTGTCATGCACTATGTGATTTTTATTAAGCTCATTGGCATTAGCGCTTTTAAAGTGGTATACCCCAATTTTTTACTGTTTGTTTTAAGCTCATTGGGGCTGATCCAGATCTACGCCGCCCGCCGTAAATATGGCTGAAAAGCTGTTCTGTGCATGCGCCAGCCAGATTTTGGCCGGCGTAACTACGGAAACGCGTCCATGGTATCAGCGTAGTAATGGCTGAGGGGGCGTCCCTCGCCGTTACTACGCAAATGTAAGTTAAGGTAGGCGGGGGAGGGAGGGAGAGGTTTTAGTAAAGATGCTCATTTCACAGCGTATTTACCCTCGTTTACTCCGGCTGAAGTGAGGGTAGCCTTCAGCCGGCATAAGCAAGGGTAAATTCGCTGGGACAGGGGGAAGTGTCGGGGGGTTTTACTAAGCAGAGCGCATCGACGTAGGTCTGGATCAGGCCCATTGTGTCCTACACTGTAAGATTTGTATAGATCTGATTGTGTCACATAATATGTGGTTTTTATAGATCTGATGGTGTCATACACTGTGAGATTTTTATTGAGCTGATTGTGTCATACACTGTAAGATTTTTATAGATTGGATCAGATTGGCCAGTTTCACACAAACAAAGACAATTTCACACAAGGGTAGAAAATATAACCTGTTAGTGCTATGCTGTACCTTCATATCATAATGCCTGTGTGACTAATCACTGATTAATGCAAATGTAACAGACTCCAGTAAATACTGAAATGTTTATAATTATGTTACTTTTCTTGTCATCTGTTTGTATTCAGTATCATTCCATTTCTTGTGCAGGCATCTCTCTTGGACCTTGATTTGTTTATGTGAAACTAAATCATAAATTGCAAAGATGATCAGAAAACCGCAGTCTAGAAACCATCAGAATGTGAAACTGAGGACAGACAAAGGACTTGTATGTACTATTTATCCAAACCTGTCTGATAATATACAGCAACTGAGGTGTACTTAGATGCAGACAACAAATCTTTAAAGGAAAAGGGTATATTTGAATTACTTTGACACCTTTGTTTTATAGAAACATTGATAGGTTGATAGGAACAATAATAATTATTTCTGAAGCTGCAAAGATACTGGATCCGATCCATCTTGGACATGATTGGATCGGGTCCAGAACTCTGCAACTACTGCGCTCTGAGTTCTGCTGTATCCAGACTTATCGACTTAACATTTCTGCACTGTCCTAAACTAAAAGGTGACCGGTGCGCAAGTCTGGATTGTACAGAAGGGCTGTTATGTGCTGTTATGATATTTACTGCAGCACACTTTCTTCTCTGGCTACTTCAGCAGATCCTGGCTGTTATTAGGTAGCCGGAATGCTGCTCTCTCAGGAAGCTGGATGACAGTAATCGTGACTGTTGCTAAGTAGCCAGATTTCTGTGTAGCAGCACAGCAATAGTTTCTACTCCAGATGCAAGCATGATTAATAGGTCTCAGCTGGTGCCTAATAGCCGAGCTCTTAATGTACTATTTAAACATCTCCCCCACCCACCCTGTGTAATCGAGGTACCCAGCCAACCCGCATCTCGTCCTGCCAATGGGAACACTTCCATTACAGAAATCTGGATCCTGAGGATTCATTACACAAAGAAATCAAGAAATCAATAAAAGAAATGTCTGCTCCAATGCAGCCAGACATGACATATTCAAACAATTCTTCTATGTATCTTTATTTGATAATTAAAACAGAAAATATCTACCCACAGGGTGCTCAGCACATGTTCTCTGCAGGAGGCTGCTCCCTTCTGGTCCATCTTTCTCACATTGTATCACATGCGTGACATGTGGACACAGCTTGTATAACAGAAAACATCTGAAATGTCAGGCAAATACAACAGGCAGTGTCAAATGATGATACTGAAATCATACAGTCACAAAAGGATGGGCTCATACACATAGACATTCAGCGGTATCCTGGCAGACCTTCACAATTTTGAAATGTGTTAAGCTCACAATTGTGAGTTAGCCTAACCCTGCCCAGTACTACTCTTATTACCAAACAAACTTTATTTAATCTATATTTAATTTAATGTATTTTTTTTAATTTGTTTTTTATAATTATGAACCAGATCCAGACATTCCCAAAATAGATGCTTTCTGTTGCTATAATCGGTAAACGCCCCCTTTTGGTACTCCAGCACATGAGCAGGTTCCGTAGTACCTGGATGTTCCAGGATGGAATTCTGGATCTAGATCTTGGTCTGCATTGCCCCTATCTTACGTAGGGGCGGTGTGGACGTATTAAGATAGAGTCCTGGAAGTGGCCTACCCTTGCCATACAGAGTTTAGGATGTAGAGGGGATCCGGCATCCAGGGATCTGGGCCTACACCATCTCTAAAGTACAACCGCCATACCAAGAAATAATTATTAATTTGCATTATTGATGTGAATCACATCGTCCCCTCCCCGCAGCCTAACCCTAAGTCTCCCCTTTTGCAATCCATCTCCTCCCTACAGCCTAACCCTAAATCTCCCCTTCTGTGATCCGTCCCCTCCCTACTGCCTAACCCTAAGTCTCCCCTTCCAAGCTCCATCCCCTCCCCGCAGTCTAAACCTAAGTCTCCCCTTCTAAGCTCTATCTCCTCCTCGCAGCCTAACCCTAAAAATACCCAACTAACCTGTCCAGTCATCATTTGGTGGGCATTTAGGGAGAATTGGAAAGAGTATATTGGACATAGCGTAAAACAAAACGTGACCCTTATATAATGAATTTCTACAATGTTTTAGTTTGAACGTCTTGATACACCATTGAACTCTGCCAGTTCCAGCTTTTACCTATTTAAAGTTATAACATCAGATGTAGTCCACATGTTTTGTGGTCCCTAAATGATCCTCTTCGAATCCTATTAACTTCCACAACTTTCATATTCTATTGAAGCTTCTATTCATTAAATACATCCCAAAAGTTGAATACAGATCATTTCCTTCCACCTGTTCCCTTTCCCAGAGGTCGATCAAATCTGCATGTTCCAGCTGTGAGCCTAGTGACCAATAACCTCATCATCAATTCATGTTAATAAATATTTTATTCAAATGAGGTGGAAAATGATTTCAGTCTGGTTTCCCAGGCAGTGATTTAAATACAAGCATACATGTGTGTTTTTTCAGTGAAACAGAACAAAGGGAGAAGGCAAGATTAATGTTTGAATGACATCAACGTGATTGCAAGAAAACCATTTTGAAAACAATTCATCATCTGCTGTAGTGAAAATGAACGTGAGCTATCGATGATATATTAAGAACATTTTGCTAGGACACTTGGAAAATGCTAATAGCATGGGCTCTGTCCACTCTCAGCCACACCTACTCCAGGGGGCCCATCATTTGTGCTGCACCTCTAAAACTGTGTTTATTGCACTCTGCTAAATCTACTGATGATGGACAGGATCCAGATTTAAGAGCGATTTCCATACGCACAGATTTTCTAAAGCAAGAGGCTAATGCAATCCCATGACACTGCCCTCTCATGGATGGACTTTAGGTGAATTACGTGTCCATAACCCTACCTTAACTCTTTTCCGCTTGTATCTTTTTTTCATATGGATTGCTTTGTTGTACGGAAGCCCATGCTGTACATTTTAAATGCCCCCGCCCACAATGCATATAATCGATCATACAAATGACGTATGTGCAGAGTTCCAAGGCATGCGCAGTGCACTTATGCACGTTGATTGCATTAGTCAGCTGTTGTTATCAACAATATTTGAATTCTATTAAACAGGAAATACACGACTGAATATGAGTGATGGTAAAATTCACTGAAGATAAGCGGTGACCTCAAGGTTTGGCACTAAATCTTCTTCGTGTTTTGGTTTTAGTTTTGTTAAAAAACTAAAAAAAAAAATAGTTTTTGGTTTTGTTATTGGATCCAATTTTCTGTCCGCATTGTTGCTATACTGTATTATTATTAACATCAATACATTATATATGTAAATATATAATGCTTAACCACTAAAATGGCAGCTGACATTTGGGCATATTCAGAGATCCGTTTTTTAAAGGTACGCAATTATACGCATGACCGGTGCAAGGTTACACCCACCAACAACCCTCCCCCGGGCGTAAAGGTCTGTGACGCACGAGTCCATAGACCCCTCTGATCTTTCGGTGTGTACTTACGTGCGTCTATGTGCTCCGTCCGTGCGATTCTTGATAACTGCGCCTCCATGCGTTCATTTAAATACCTCTCCCCACCCACTATTATGTAAATTTCCCCATACGTCTGATTTCTGTGCGTATGTCCCCAAGTGCGATTCACACGTACTTCCATTAGGCCCTTCCCTGCGTATAGTCAACGTAAACTGCATACATAAAGTTACTACACATGCACAGTGGATCCGATCCTAAAAATACGCACGGAACTCCCCTCAAAAACGGATCTCTGAATATTGTCTTATATAGAATCCAAAACTTGAGACCTGAAAGAAGCTAATTGGTGTTTTGTCTTCACTTGCGATCCGAGTTTTGCGGGGACGGAACCAAGTCTCATCTCACAATTTGAATCGCTCATCTCTGATAGACACACAGCTAAATGGAGCCTAATCTTTTGTCATGTATTAATACCAATCTGTTGCTGAGGAGTCTGTCTGTTGTGCTTTGTTTCCCAGTCTCTGAAATGACATCACTGTGAGTTTTTTCTCCAGCCCAGTAACACAAGAACTACGCTCCAGTGACAGTCTAACAAACTGTTATTTTGGGCAAGCTCACTTAGATATTTCATCAAATATAAGGCCAATCACGTTGAGTCATCTTTGTTTCTGCTAATTCCAACTAATGTCAGCTGCGTTTAATGCTTAGGGGTCAATGCAAAAAGGAGAGTATAAAAATATGAAGGGAACACCTGCCTAGATCATGTGTATTGCTCGCTAGGTTCGTTGTCTCAGGATAGTGATTCCATTGTTGCATGTGCACAGGGATGGTGCCGACCTCATCATGAGATGCGCTGCCTCAGCCTACCTGTCATACAGACAATGGGCTGGATCCAGACTTAAGTAAGTGGTTGAAATGAGTTACTCCTGGGCTAAACCACGTTGATTGCAGTGGAGTCATATTTCCTCTGTTGCAAACAGTATTAGAGTTGAGAGGTGATGTTTCCTATCCCAAGTCTAAATAACAGTGTGATAGTAAAGCTGATCAGTATCTGTGTGAAGTAAGCAATTCAAAGATATATCCCTGCATGCAAAGAATACAATTACCTTGACTCCCCCTGCAATCAACATGGTTTAGCCCAGGAGTAACTCATTTCAAGCACTTACTTAAGTTTGGATCCAATCCAATGTGACAAGTGCTGCAGCACGGCAATAGAGGATTGTCTGAGCATGATGTTAAGCAGGAATAGGCAATCCCCTGAGACAGCAAAGCCGATCTCCTGAGTACCCCCATCTTCTTCCCTCCCCTTCACTTCTGTAGAAATACGCAGACTTTAAGTTTGCAGAGAGGCGCCAAAAGGGTGTGGTTTGCCGGTACAATGGTCAGCTGTCCAACAGACATCATACTGCAGCTGAATGGCGACTGCCAGCAATTGCCGTAGGTCTCAATTTTAGAAAGCGGCGGCTACCAGAGTCACAAAGATTTCAGTCAGATAAGTCTTTTATCCTATCCCTAACCTTAACCCTCCCCTGACCCTAACCTTCTGTATCACGCAGCCTAACCCTCCATATCCTGCAGACTAACTCTAATTTTCCATGTCCTTGAGCCTAACTCCTAACCTTCCCTCTAAGCCCTAACCTTAGCCCGCCGCCACAGCCACCACAAACTGTCGCATTTGGGTCGAAACAGGTACCCGTTCCCAACAGTAATCTTCTATGTGCCAAGCATTTCCACAACGCTACAGCTGCCATTACGCTGGCAATGGTACCATTGTCACAACAGGGTCACTCGCTCTGAACACCCTAGCGCTGCCCTGCATTTGGAGAAGACGTCCCAGCTCCGGCTTCGATAATAAAAAAAACGTATATAACAATGGGAGAGAGCAGTCCATGGGCCAGATTTACTAAGCTGGGGGTTTGGAAAAGTGGAGATGTTGCCCATAGCAACCAATCAGATTCTAGCTCCTCATTTTCCTATTACATACTAGAGAATGTCAGCTAGAATTTGATTGGTTGCTATGGGCAACATCTCCACTTTTCCAAACCCGCAGCTTAGTAAATTTGGCCCATGGACTGCTCTCTCCCATTGTTATATCCCTTTTTTATATTATTGAAGCCGGAGCTGGGACGTCTTCTCCAAATGCAGGGCAGCGCTAGGGTGCTCAGAGCGAGTGACCCTGTTGTGACAATGGGGTTGATCCAGAGGGCGTAAGATCGGCTGAAAAGCTGATCTACGCATGTGCCAGGCAGATGTTGCCCGGCGTAACTACAGCAACGCCCGATCGTAGTAACGCTGGAGGGGGCGTCCCCCAGCGTTACTACGCTGAGTTTAGTGCAGGTAGGAGGGGGGAGGGAGGGCAATGAGGCTGGGAGGGCAGTGTTATCATACTAACGCCGCCGTCCCAGCGTATTTACACTCCCTTACGCCGGCTGAAGTTAGGGTAGCCTTCAGCCGGCGTAAGGGAGTGTAAATACGATAGGGCAGGGGGAGTGTCAGGGGGAGGCCCACGATGTAACGCTGAGCATTAGTACACTCACCACTACATCGTAGGTTTGGATCAGGCCCAATGATACCACTTAGATGCTACCCACTTAGTAAATCTGGCCCCATATGTCTCTGATGGGTGTGGGTCTCCGCAAAGACTGAACTGGCTGGGATATCGATTGCTTATGTCTTGAAGAGGCATAGCAATCGATCCCTGGGGAACCGAACATGATCTGAAAGGTGAGTGGCTAAACTAACCCCAATATACAGAAACAATATAGCCCCAATCTACTAGAGGTTAGGATGTATTAAGCGCTTGCTTGCTGCTGCGGGGTCTTGGGTATCAATGATAAAGGTCTGCACCCTTACAAGCCTTGCCACAGTGTAACAATATCAAAAGAAAGAAAGAAAGAAATACCCTAGACCATCGCACTACTATTAGTTCAAACTAAGCATAAAATGTCCGGTGATGCAAAATCAATGTCTGTAATACAACTCAGTTCATATAGTTCGTGGATATAGATGAGAAATACAACCTTCCTCAGTGTAGGTTCACTTTTTCAGGGGCTTATCCAACTATGGTAATAATATTGTATCTCACCAGATCTTCAGATGTTCTGTGCTTTTCTCATATGATGTGTTCTGAGAATCATCCCGCTGTTAGGGATGTTTCCTCTCCCGCTCAGCACGAAATCTCCACGTGGCTGTCCTCTCACAGTCTCCCGAGCCTCTCTCGCGCCTCCGGTCTGTATCGGAGATCTGCCGCGTCCTGGTATGGATAGGGGAGGAGTGACGGAAAACAGAAGGAGGACAGCTCTAAGTGTACACCGTTTATTTAGTATTCTCTCGCATGGGATAATTGACATTGATTTTGCATCACCGGACATTTTATGCTTAGTTTGAACTAATAGTACTGCGATGGTCTAGGGTATTTCTTTCTTTCTTTTAATATTGTTAAACTAACCCTTACTCTTCCCCTAATTCTAACCCAAACCCTCCCCTTCCATTACCCTAACCCTCCCTTCCCTGCAGCCTGACCCTAACCATCCCTTCTCCGCAGCCTGACCCTAATCCTCCCTTCCCTATAGCCTAACCCTAAGACCCCCCTCCCCGCAGCCTGACGCTAACCCTCCCCTTCTATGGTCTTAACCCTAACCCTCCCTTCATAAGTGCCTAACCCTAACCCCCCTAAAATGCCCCGGAGAGGTTACTCTACGGAGCTGTCAGCAGCGGGTCTGCGGCGGGTCCTCTGCGAAAATGAATGGGCAAGTATGCCGATCGTCACACTCACCCATTCATAAAATAAATTCTAAAATGGCCCCCTATTCGAAATAGAGACAGCTGAAAAGTAACTTTCAGACCGGAGACTGCAACCAGTCTCTCATACACTGTCTAGCTTACATGGCTAATGATACTTTTACATTCACACATTTTGAAGCTCCGCCCAGCTCCCCAGTGTGGGACATACTCGTCGTCAGCACAATTTCCTTGGTTTTCTGGGTTTTTAAACATGAAAAGTTGCCATTTTTTTGACCCTATTAGGGGAAGTGCTCATTCTGAAATATTGAATTCATATGAGACATTTTGGTTTGATTCGCTCTTTGGTTTGTTAATGGCACCCATAGGACGGTTTGGGCGTAACATGCGTATTATATGGCTGACTGGATAACGTGGATAAACAGACAGTGATGTGTGTGCAGTTGCATTTTAAGCCGGGGCTGTTTCAGTAGTGTTTGATTTAAGTAAGCTCAGAAAATTGGATGCGTTTTTGTTTGTTTTGCCTGGACAAGAAAAGCCGCCAAGTTTTCAGATACGGATTCTGGCTGCAGCGTGACAGCGGAACCGGACGATGATTTCAATGAGAAGGTCTTCTGGAGCCAGGGGCAGAAATGCTTGAATGGCAAAATCTGGCAACGCTCAGAGATCATTTAAGGAACCTTTGAAATATTTTTACATAGTCTGGTGCAATTCATATTACGCTTTGTCTTACTTGCTGAGCACTTCATGTGTGGCTTAAATTGTATTACCGTGGCTATATTTATTAAGCTTCTCTCATTGAACTAGGCATTAGGGAATCTAACATGGAATATGATATGCCTGCTGAATGACTACAGTCTGGCTCTTTACATATATCTAAACACAGGCCCTAAGCCTAAAAAGCAGAGTACAAATGGTGTTATAATCTACAACTGATAAACTGATAAAGTAATACATTTTCATCAGTCATGGCTCATAGCATTTAGAGATTAAGAACTGTATTCACACCTAAGAAACTTTGGCTTCTTAGATGCGTAGATTTCTGAAATCACCTACTACATAGAAACATAGAAAGTGACGGCAGATAAGAGCCACATGGCCCATCCAGTCTGCCCAGTTGTTTATTTAAAACTATACTGACCCTATATTTCACCATCAATTTAGTTTGAGATTTAGGATATCCTTATATTTATCCCAAGCATGTTTACACTGTTCTACTGTGTTACCTCTAACCCCCTCAGATGGGAGAATATTCCACTTATAGTATTTTTTTACATATTTACTTTGAAATTTGCACCCTGCAGTTTATACACATATACAGCTATACATGTTTAGTTAAACTAGTTCTTTCTTGCTATGTTTTATGACAAATGTGTTATACCATTACAGTTGCTCTTCTTTGCACAGTCTCCAATGTATTTATGTCCTTCTGGAGATATGGCCTCTAGAACTGAATACTAGGTGAGGCCGTACCAGTGGCCTATTAAGAGACATCACTACTTCCCTCTTTCTGTTACTAATTCCTCCCCCTATGCAACCTAGCATTTGACTTGCTTTTCTCATTGCTTTGTTACATTGCTTGGCTACCTTCAAATCACATGAAATTGTGACTCCAAGATCCCTTCCCTCCTCAGTAGTTTCTAATAGTTTCTTGACCATTCCTTTCCTATACCTAGAACATCTCTCATTTTATTTAACCTTCCCAGTGTGTTTAGCCTGTTGTGTCATCTTCACAAAGAAAAAAAAAAGAAGCATATTTTCCCT
>WWET01000183.1:901605-921521 GCA_011038615.1 Limnodynastes dumerilii | reverse complement strand
AGGGATATAGGTCTGTAGCTAGAGCAAATCAAGGGGTCCTTACCCTCCTTAGGTATCACCGAGATGTGTGCCAGTAATGACTGGGTAGAGAAATTGTTATGTTTAGAGACCTCATTGATGGCAGAGAGGAGGAGCGTAGACAATTTGTCTTTAAAGGTTTTTTGATGGGTAATTGTAAAACCATCTGGCCTGGAACTTTTCCCACTAGTAGTGGATTTCAGTGCGACATCTAATTCAAGCTGGGAAAAAGGATGTTCTAACTCTAACCTGGTGTCGCCTGAGATAGTCGAGAGCCTCGCAATTAATAGATAATTTTGTATATCCCTTTCCCTATCTACCAAACCAGAAGGTGTATCTGAGGAGGTGAGTGGAGCGGAGATGTTATATAATTTGGTGTAGTAGTCCTCGAAAGACTTGGAGAGGTCTAATGTTGAATGTACTGGGTACCCGGAAGCTGTTTTAATTGTGTGTATATAGTTTGCCCCTTGCATCTTTGCATTACCAACTTATGTTTGTCGTTAAAAGTTGGATGAGTTGTTTGTGTGCTGCAGTTAGCTCTACTAGGGTCTGGGGATCTAGTGTCTGTTTGTGATTAACCTCTAGTAAGTATATCCTATGGAGCAAGACGCTCCATCGGATGGAGCGCCTTTTTATGTTTGAGTTAAGAGGCTAGCTGTATGGCCTTGCACCACAAGACACACTTTATGGGACTCCCATGTAAGTCTCGAAGTTTTGGGGGTGTTGTTAAAAATCCTTGAGTGTTTTACAATATAGATCTTGTAGTAGGAGATCATTTAATCTCCAGATCCATTCTTTCAGTTGAGGGAAGGGAATTTTTAAGGAGAGATGGACAGGGGCATGATCTGCCCAGGTGATTGAGCCGAGAGAAGCATCTATTAGAAGGGGGAGGGAATTGTAATCAATTCATAGATTACAAAAGGACGAAATACTATTGGGTGAGTTAAGCGTGAACAATTTGGGCCTGATCCAGACCTACGCCTGCCGTACTAGCTACCGCGGGCGTAAGCGTAAGATCGGCTGAAAAGCCGATCTGCGCATGCGTCGGGCAGATGTTGTCCGGCATAACTACAGCAATGCGTCCCCCAGCGTTACTACGCTAAGGTTAGAGCAGGGAGGCGGGGGGAGGGAGGGTAATGAGGCTGGGAGGCCGGCGTTAGTACGTTAACGCCGGCCTTCCAGCCCCAGCGTATTTACAGTCCCTTACGCCGGCTGAAGTTAGGGTAGGCTTCAGCCAGCGTAAGGGAGTGTAAATACGATAGGGCAGGGGGAGTGTCAGGGGCAGTCCCACGATGTAACGCTGAGCGTTAGTACGCTCAGCGCTACATCGTAGGTCTGGATAAGGCCCTTTATCACCTTTGGAGGTCTGAATGTTAAACGGGAAGCCCCATCGATAGCGTGTATCCTGGTCTCTCAGGGTGGAGGTTAGTGGGCGGAGCATTCTACTCTGTTGTTGGGTACTCCAAGACAGGTCAGGATATATTTGAATAGGATGGTCGTCAAATTCTAGATCAGGAACACGGCACACTTTTTAAATTATGGCCTCTTTCACCTTGAAATAATCTGTAAATCTACAAATCACATCTTGGGGATGATCAGGGGTGGGGTCTCAGAGGTCTATCAATGATGATTTCATCATCAGGGTGAGCCTCCAGGACTGTGCTAAAAAGGCTTGTAAGGGTGTCTTCCAGGCCCTGCGCCAGAACTGTTAGGAGCGCTTACCGCGTCCTCCCGTCACGCTCTGCTTCCGGTGTCCTGGTTGCCTAGGCAGCGCCGTTGACATCCTCCTCTGGGTTCTGACACTGCGGCTGGGGGCTTGGCCGTTTTCCCCTGCATTGATTGGTGCTGGCTCCCCTCTTCTTCTGGCGCTGTCTCTCTCCTGGCGCGGACTATAGCGATTCCTGCCTCGTGCTGTCGACCTCTGTAACGCTGCTGGAGCCCTGTTACAGTCCTCGTTTCTCCCCTCTCTCCTGCCTGCTTTGTTTGTCTTTCTTGGGCATTTCTGGGGCTAGTTCTCTGCCTGTCTCTGCCTCTTAGCGACCTGTTACCCTTTTGTCTTGGGCTATACTGCCTATATTGGTACCTTTAAAGCACAAAGTGCTATCTTTATTTTATATAATTGTTTTGGGCTATTCTGCCTATATTGGTACCTTTAAAGCACAAAGTGCTAGCTTTATTTTATATCATTGTCTTAGGCTATTCTGCTTATATTGGTACCTCCAAGCACATAGTGCTAGCTTTAAATTATATAATTGTTCTGGGCTAAACTGCCTTATATTGGTACCTCCAAACACATAGTGCTAGCTTTAATTTATATCATTGTTTGTGGCGATACTGCCTATACCTTTTCGTACCTAAAGCACATTGTGCTAAGTTCTATTGATATCTGTTTTGGCACTCTCTGTACTCTACTCCTGTGCACATTGTGCAAGCTATTTGTGTACTTCGTCAATTGTGCCATACCTCTCTCTCACCACCGGTATACACTGTATACTACACCATTGCCTCAACACTGCTCTATCTCTATCCTGTCTCTGGTGACCCTTTTTCCTCTAAACTTACCACTAATCATAACAAGAACATCTTCGGGGAGTCCCCTGATGCAAAGATTATTTAGTCTCCCCCTATTGTCAAGATCTTCAAGACGCCTCTAAATGTCTTTAATGGTCAATGCCTGGGTATCTTCTAAGCGGTAAATGGTGTCAACTTTTTGCCCTGGACTGTATTGAGGTGAACAATTGTCGCAGAAACCTTGGTTGTTTAAATTATCTAAGAGGTGTTGCTCCAGGTCTTGGATATCTTGCTTCATAGGTATACTATTGAGACATCGTAGAATTTTGCCGATATCACCTGGGGGAAGGTGGTGTGGTAATGGTGGTGAGGAAGTCGCCATACCGGAAGTGAACCAGGCTAGTGATGGTAGAGTTAAAGGAGGCTCTGGCTGAGGGGGGTGTAGAGAGGTACGTGAGGATGTCGCCCCGCTGTGTAGAGGTTGAAGATTTAGCTGGAGTTTTCTTAGGAGGTCCCCTTTTGTCCATCGGAGGGAAGAAATGTTGCTGAGGTGCACTTGTGGGAGGGGACTCCAATGTGATTAGTTTAATCAAGCATGTGGGTTATAGTATGCTGTAGCTCTAGGTCATCTTCTTCCTGGGTGAGTGTGTGTCAGTCCATGTTAGAGAAGATATGGGCTACATCACAATTTGGGGGATGCAATTGTTAAAAATAGAGCACCACATTCACTGAAAAGCTATGATTGTTGAGAAGGCAGTGATAAGTAAGTCTTTGGCGCCATCTTGTGGTGTCAGTTGGTATAGGAAACGTGAAACACTATGAAGAGTAACAGATTGCTCCACTGGTCCGGGACAGAGCTGAAGAAGAAGCAGCACTCTCACCTGGAGCAGCAACTCTGCATGAGACCTCTCTGGAGCCACAGGGACACCAGATGTGGTAGGAGGAGGAGGGAACCTGCACCCCAGCAGGGTCTGAGAAATGGAGATCTCAGCCAAACTCTTCTGCAGACCCCAATGTGTGGTGGATCACCTGCCAGGCATGCTGGAGTGGGGGTGGACGCAGACAAGACAGGGACCTTGAAAGGAAGCCTCTGATGCTGGTAGGGAACAGCTCCCTTGTTGCCTGAGCAGCCAGTGAGGGGGGAAGCTGGCCAATGGGTTCCTCCACCATAATCCTCACCTAGGGACCCCACTGGGGGTAGTGAAGTTAGGGGGCCGCAAGGCCTAGCAGCGTGGGTACCGGCCTGCTGTATCTGGGGAGCGTTGGACCGCCACGTCAGCATCCAGCGGGGGTTCCGGTCTGGGCTCTGGGAGGGTGGGGAGAGGTGAAGGGGTAGTAATGAGGGGGGAGGAAAGCCTCACTGACCCCCTAAATTGAGGTTGTGGTTTTTAGAAGTGTGCTCTGCAGCCACACATCTGCACTCAACGGTAGCTAGTCCACCTTTTTTTTCATATTATTATTATTATTATTATTAAAAAAAAAAAATTTGTTTTTGTTTCTTTTTGACATACTGTTTTTGAATTATTTGTGGTTTTTTAATTGTATCCATTTTTATAACTAAACTTCGGTATTTATTGGTATGTTTAGACTTACCAATCTAATAATTATTTATATCTATAAAAATATATTTATATTTATGTGTCTAGATTCTTTATTGGGCTTTTACATATATTGAATAACTATATAAAAATAAAAATATAATATTGATTTGTTTATTTTGTTGAAAACACAGTACTTAATAACCAAATAAATATGTTTAAATGGATTTCTGTCAAGGTTTTACCAACCGTTATAACACACACTATTTTGATTGTGCTATTTATGAGCTCTATACATTTCCATCTATTGGAGTGACTAGTTGTTCAGTGTCATAACTGAACACCAACCCTGGCCGGGTGGCGGGAGACTTTCTTTGGTATACGAGCATTGACATTATCACTCTCCATTTGTTTCCCTCGGATCACGATCTGAAGGTTGTGAAGCATGACAACTTGTATATACAAATTATTTCGCTCATCTGATCCAACACATTCAATCTCAGATACCATCGGTGGTTTTTCTATACAGTTGGAAATATTGTTTATGATCATACAGTGTATTAATTTTACACTCATTTTTAACAGATATTTTGTGACCATCCAGGTTGTCTATTACAGATATACAATAATAATAAGTTGACTTGCTGTGTTGATTTTAATTATTGGTATTTCTGATTTTGTTTTCATATGTATGGCTAAAAAAATTTGAAGTAATTTTTTTCTTTTTATTGAACTAATGAATTAAATTAGATTATTTAATTTCAAGTATCTTATTCTCTTAATACTAGATAATATTTAATTTAATTTCAATCTAAATTCTGAAGTGGAGGCGCAGAATTTTTGCTCATTTAGACTGACATATCACCGCCAGTCATTTGATCTGCGACCATCACTTATTGAATATTACTGGTATTACTAGTGCATTTTAACCCTCTTTTTTGTCACAGAAGCTAGCGCTACCTACATTTCAGTTTGAACATTTTTAAGAAGCAGCTGGTGGTAATACAGATGTTTCTCACGATGCAGTGGCTACTTCTTCTAGAGTATTTGGGTTATCTATCAGTTGTGGTCAGGAGGATTTTGTGATTTCGTTCCTGGCAGGCAGACTCAAATTCCAAACATGCTTAAAATTTGATGGTTCTGTTTTTTTTTGGGGCAGAATTGGATAATCTTATTGCTTAGGCCACAGGAGGTAAGAGTTCCTTTCTTCCTGTAAATCCTCCCAAATCTAGACGTCGTCTCTTTAATACCTCAAGACTAAATTCTTTTAGGTCTTCTTTCAGAAAAATACCTGGTTATTCTTGGAGTCAGCCAGTTCAACAGGAACAAAGCTCATTACAAAGGACGTCAGTCTTGGGGTCCTGTTACATGCCGTAGGCTTGGCATGTAACGAGCTTACCGCTCTCCTAGCGCTCCCCCCGGCAGGCACACCATTTCCTTTCCTGCGGCCAGTTTCCCCTGCCTGCGGTCAAGTGGGCAGACGGCATGCTAATTAGCCATATGCCGTCCGCTCTGCTTCCCCGCCTCCGTCTCCCCATTGGCTGCGCCCCACTGTTCTGGTTGCAAGGCAGCCTCTCCATTTCTATTGCGGTGCGCTGTCTCTCCTCTTGCCCTGGCTATAGTGTAGCAGCCAGGACGCACTGTAATTAGGTCAGGGAGGCTGGTCCAGTCTCTGTCCTCTGATTGGCCAGCCTCCCTGTAAATAGATTGGCATGTTCACTCCAGCCCCGCCGGTTATAGCGTCTGCTGCCCCATGTTTCTGTCTCTCTTGCCTCTTATATCTTCTTGCCTTGTGCTACTGTTGCTTTCTTGAGTGCCCCGTTGTTATCCTGCCTTGTTCCTGCCTGTGACAATTTTGTCTGTACTCCCCTCTCTCTCTCCCTTGCCGTTTATATCCTCTTTGTATTTAACCCTTCCTGTTCCTGTGTGCCTGTGTTTGTATCCCTTAGGGAATTTCCCTTGGAGTGAGTAAGACTGTGAGTTACCCAGTTTGTTTTGTTAGTCAGTCCTGTCTTGTCTCCCTGGTCACGTCCGTTCAGTGTTTATTGTTGTTTGTCACAGTCCAGTCCCTTCTGGTACTACTTTTTCTACCTACCCGCTTTCTCTCACCCATTCCCCTCTGTCCTGCTTCCACTCTCTTTCCTCTCCTGGGTGGTTCCCCACTTTCTCTGCTGATTCTGATCCGTCACAAGTAGCTTTCCGTCCTGAAGAAGCCCCCACACAGAGGGGAGAAACGCGTCAACAGGGAGAGCTCTCCAGCTACCCAGACCCCTCAGGACCCGCCACCGCTACCTCGCCGTGACCCGCTATCATCTGCAGTAATAGCAGCAGTAGTCACATCACACAGCGCAAGAGAGCGCACGGGATCTTCTTAGCACGAGCATGTCAAAGGCTGCAACGAGCAGCTTAGAGAAACACCCTGTCCACTGTCTCCAACGAGAAGAAGCAGGGTGCACCCTTATCCGCAGGACAAAAGGTACCATATACCTATTTCAGACTTGCAAAGTCTCATTCTTGCTGTCCTTTCCCAGCTTGTGGGAGTGCTGCACGCTTATAAAAACAGACTTGCATAGTCTTGTTCCTGTTATCCTTTCCCAGCTTGTGGGAGTTTTGCACGTTTATAAAACGGATTTTTAACCAGCACTTAGCGGGAGCACACCTATAATTAAGGCTGAGCCATCTATCCAGCCTAAGTATATCATCTGGATTATAAGCACCCGCCCACATATAGAAGTCACAGCCCAGCACTGAAGCATCAGGCACAGGCTGATTGTACTGTACTATATTCCATACTCTGCTCCCTTTATACTGACAAGATCAGTGTATGCTTTTTACTGTGTACAGCAATACTGGAGCAAGTATTTGTGAAAGACCTATAGCTGGATATATATTTTTCTGCGTATATTTTTCTGCCTATATATATTTTTTTCTGCGTTTTTTCTGCTTATTCTTTCTGCACTATTTGTCCAGAACCTACAGCTGTACAGATCTTTCTGAATCAGGTTGATTTTACTGTACATCTTAATAAATATCTTTTTATCCCCTTAAGTGATTTGTGTTTTCTGTTTTTGTTGTAATTTATGTTGTATCTGTATACTCACTAGTATTAGGTCAGCGCGTAGTTCACTCTCGTACCATTTCATGGTTCCCCAGGAGACCTGTGGGTAAATCTGCAGCACAAGTCTACCCTCACCATTAGATACTCTAGCGAAGAACCAGATCCTGCTAGACTCAGCGCCTTGGTCGGCTTAGCCCGCTTCTTGCAGATGACTACCCCGGTCCTCATCCCAGGTAATTCCAGTGGTTGTTCCGGTCCTGTTACCGATGTCAAGATGAACCTTCCAGACCAGTTTTGTGGGGAAAGTTTCTACACTTCAAGAACAGCTGCCTGCTGTACTTCCAGCTCTGTCCCACCGCTTCTGGGAATGAGCTACAATGGGTTGGACTAATCATCTCACTGCTCCAAGGTAATCCCCAGTCTTGGGCTTTCAGTTTAGCACAAGATCATCTGGCCCGCCAGAGTATGGAAAAACATTTTAAAGCATTGGGATTGCTTTATGAGGACCCTGATCAAGTCGCTACTGCTGAGTCCCAACTTCGTTCTTTGAGACAAGGGAGGAGAACTGCTGAGGAATAGTGTTCCGAATTCAGGCGCTGGTTGACCATCTCCCAATGGAATGACCCCGCTCTCCGTAGTCAATTCAGAACTGGATTGACCGAATTCATCAAGGACGCTCATGTACAATACCCTTCTGCAACTTCCCTTGAAGACTTGATGCTCCTTGTGATCAAGATCGATCGTCGCCTGAAAGAGAGGCGTCTCGAAAAGGGTACCACCCAGAGTTTCTTCCTAGATCCAGCATTCGTCAGGTCTCCTTCTGAAGAAGAGCCAATGCAGATTGGTACCTATCGCCTCTCCAGACAAGAAAAGAACAGACGCAGGACCATGGGCCTATGCTTGTACTGTGAAGGGGAGGCTCACATGGCGGATCGGTGCCCCAAGAAGAAGTCTTCTTCGGGAAATGCCTAAACCAGAGGGATATGGAAGTGGTTCATCTCTGAATTTAATCTCTTCAAAAAATTCCCTGATTATTCCCACTACGCTGAACTTCAATGGATGCAATCAAGAGGTATCTGCTTTCGTGGATAGTGGTGCAGCAGGAAATTTCCTGGACCGTGCCCTGGTCAACTCCCTTGGAATCCCTGTCCGAGACTTCTCTCCTTCCATCACTACTTGCGGCCTCGACGGCAGACCCCTCTCTAATGGTATTATTTCGAAGATTACTCTACCTATTTCCCTTACCGTGGGTATCTGTCACTCTGAAGAGCTGGAATTCTACCTTATTGACTGCCATGCTGCTCCCCTGATTCTAGGACATCCATGGCTCAAGAAACATAATCCTTAGATCGATTGGTCTAAAGGTGACATCAGCCGTTGGGGCAAGAACTGTTCCACGTCGTGCCTCAAGATACCTATTCATTGTGTCCCCACATCTGATAATCAGTAACCTTCACAATATGCAGACTATGAAGATGTTTTCTGTAAAAGCAATGCTGACTCTCTTCCTCCCCATCGCACTTATGACTGTGCAATAGATCTGATTCCTGAAGCTAAGCTCCCCAAGGGGAGGCTATTTTTGTCATCTCGCCCAGAGTCTAAAGCCATGATGGAATATGTTCGAGAAAATCTTCAGAAAGGGTTAATTCGGCCCTCAAAATCACCAGTAGGTGCTGGTTTCTTTTTTGTGGCAAAGAAAGATGGAACTCTGAGACCATGCATTGATTATCAGGCCCTCAATAAGATAACGGTGAAGTATACTTATCCTATTCCATTGAATTCTGATTTATTTGATGATCTCAAAGGTGCCACAATCTACTCTAAAATTGACTTGAGAGGAGCATATAATCTGGTGCGAATTTGCGAAGGCGATGAGTGGAAAACTGCGTTTAACACCCAATCGGGTCATTGGGCCTGATCCAGTGCTACGGCCGCAATCTCCCGCGAGCGTAGCGAATGTACGCCCGGGCGTAAAAACTTTCACGCCCATAACACTCCCATTGATTGTAACTGCTTACGGCGGCTGAACCCTACCCTAAGATTTTCCAGCGTACGTGCGAATTTTCGTACCGATACGCTGGTCGTACTGGGCTTAGCACGCCCATACTGTACAATTTAAATGGCTATCCCCGCCTCTGTGTAGTAACTCCAGCGTCCAGACTCTCGTCGTAAAAAACGCACGCCCCTTGAGCGAAAAATACGCTGAACATTCGCTCGCTGTACGCTCATGTCCTTCGGTCGACCGGAAGTTGTCATACTGCACATGCGTAATGCGTTTTTTCATACGGTTTTACGCTCATACCGAGCATAAAATCGGACGCGGTCGTAGCTCTGGATCATGCCCATTATGAATATCTTGTCATGCCCTTTGGACTGTGCAACGCACCTGCTGTGTTCCAAGACCTTATGAATGACGTCCTGCGTGACTTCCTTAGCAGGTTTGTGGTGGTATACCTTGATGATATCTTAATCTATTCATCCTCTCTAGAAGAACATAGTTCTCATGTACGTCAAGTTCTTTCTAAACTCAGGGACAACAACCTCTTCGCTAAGCTTGAAAAATGCCAATTTTAAGTAACCAAGGTGATCTTCTTAGGCTACGTCATTACGCCAGAAGGGTTTTCTATGGATCCCAACAAAATCAAGGCAATCTTGGATTGGGCTCAACCCTCTAACCTAAAAGCTATTCAGCACTTTCTCGGGCTTGGTAATTATTATCGACACTTTATTCTGAAATATGCGGTACTGGTGTCCCCCATTTCTGACATGACCAAGAAGGGTGCCAATCCGACCTGTTGGCCAAAGAAGGCTGGGGACTTTTTTTCAGCTCTTAAAAAGGCATTCAGTTCTGCACCAGTAGTACGCCATCCTAACCCGCACCTTCCTTTCATTATTGAGGTAGATGCCTCAGACGTTGGAGCAGGAGCAGTTTTATCTCAAGATGATTCAGTGAGTAAGAAGCTCCATCCCTGTGCTTTCTTTTCCAGAAAATTTTCGTCAGCAGAGAAGAACTATGACGCAGGCAACAGGGAGCTCCTGGCTATAAAATTAGCATTTGAAGAGTGGAGGCATTGGCTGGAGGGTCCTTACTGACCACAAGAATTTGACCTACATTGAATCAGCTAAGTGGTTATCTCCCCGACAGGCTCGCTGGGCACTATTCTTTACTTGCTTCCACTTTGTCATCTCCTTTCATCCAGGTTCTCAGAATTCCAAAGCGGACACCCTGTCCCGTTCCTTCTTTCCAGAGCATCCTCCGACATCTACTCACCCAAGACCTTAATTCACAACTCCTTCGGGTTCAAGACCAGGTTCCTAAACGGACTCCTGTCAATCTCTTATTTGTTCCTGGAGACTTAAGAAGAGCAGTTTTGGCACAGACTCATGACTGCAAGACAGCGGGACATCCAGGTGTTCATAAGACTTTGGAACTTCTCTCTCGGTCAGTCTGGTGGCCTGCCATGTCACGTGACGTTAAGGACTTCGTTGGCAACTGTGCAGTCTGTGCCCGCAATAAAACCCCCCTAACTCCCCCTTTCGGTCCCCTCCTCCCCTTACAGATTCCTAAGCATCCATGGACACACTTGTCCATGGACTTCATTACAGACCTTCCACCTTCTCAAGGCTGCAATACCATCTGGGTGGTGGTGGACCGTTTCAGCAAGATGGCCCATTTTACACCTCTTCAGTGCCTACCATCTGCCAAGATTCTTGCTGAAAATATTTGTCTCCCAAATAGTCAGGCTCCATGGTCTACCAATCGACATAGTCTCAGACTGAGGCTCCCAGTTCGTCTCAAGATTCTGGAGATCATTCTGCACCTTGCTTCAGATCAAGATCAGCCAGGCCCCGACCCTATGTGACATCACCAATGACGTAACCTAAGGGCGGGGCTCCACATTTGATGATGGCGGACCTGTATAAGTACATTCATACATGCACTTTAATAAACTCCACTCTTCTTGCTGTACCACTCCCCGACCAGTTTCATTAACAAATCATAAATAAATAAAGAGACGGAGACTTGAAGTTGGGTCTAACTATAAAATGTATTGGCTATGTATTACATTTTCTTTATTAGTTACTTTTAACTTTAACTACCTAACTTGATGGGGGCAATATAAAAGCAGGTACATTCAAAATATGCATACAAAACACAATCACTTTATTATTGACAGCAAATATAATAATAAATCACATCCAACCCTTATGGCGCTACTCATTCCACCTTGGCTGAAACCCCAACATCACGGGGGAATGAGAAAGGGGACCATCTGAAGGTTGACGAGTCCCAAATAAAGTCAGATTCCCATTCATGAACAAATGAACAAATAGAACAGTATTAAACCGCCTTGGCTCAAACCGCCACCTGCGCCAGAAAAGGGGAGAAGAAACATTAGAACACATGACACATTGACCAATGTAACTGCTTTCACGCCAAACCGGGAACCTAAACCCCGGTCCCGCCACCATCATCTCAAACTAAACCTTTAACAAAATCTAAAAGTCTATTAATAAACAACTCTTGTCCCTGATCAGACAAGTGAACGGCATCAGATCTATAAAGCTGTAACTGATCATATTTAATCTTTGGGTGCGAAATCACTCGACCACTTCTCTGCTCTAAGAAAACTCTAACTGCCCTATTCAGCTTGCGGCGAACCCCATCCATTGCTAAGCCATTCTCAGAAAACCTTCAGACCCGGCGAGGAACGATGTCGGACCATACCCACAACAGATTCGGCCACCAGGCAAAAGCCAAAAGGAGATAGCGTTTTATGGCATTAAGTAGGTCCAAGCTGGACATGCTCCCGATATAATTTCCTCCAAGATGTATAACAACCACGTCAGGAGTGCCAGATAAAACCATCTGTTTAGCCAGTGTGTCAAAGAATGACGACCATAACATGCCCCTCCAGCCGTACCAAGAAACCTTATCACCTGCAGAAGTTCCAAGTGACCTAGACAACGGGTGGAAGTTGGCCCAGTACACAAATGAGTGCCCAAAAAACCAAATTACTCATACTGGCCGTGCAGATGCTGAAAAGAATAAAATAGAGTTATTAGCAATTAGAGAGCATTCTCTGCGAATTTTCGTACGGCCGACGGTCGTACCCAGTGTAGGGTATAGCCGCCGTAAGCAGGGACTTTACTATGGGAGTGCGAGGGGCATGTAGGTTGATACGACGAGCGTACGTTCGCATTCGCCCGTCGTTGCGAATTTTCGTAGCGCTGGATCAGGCCCTATGTCCGAATAAGGGCAATAGAAATTTTAAACCTAAGTACTAATCTAGGTAATTAAGAGAAGAGAGGGGACCACGCAATGGGAGAAGGTGAAAAACTCCCGACTTGACAGAGTCTTTTCTATGAACAGTGGAAACTACTTGATGCTCCGCAAGAACAGGAAAAAATCCCTTCATGCCCCCACAAAGTGGCGAGCAGCCCCCGGCTAGTCCAAGAGCAGATCCAAAGTCGTGGTCTGTTAGGGATAGACAAGGGAGCATGCTGCTAAATAGCTAATAAAAACATTAGGCAGGTCGATCCTCCAGGATGGGCAGGATGTAGGACTTGAAGGCGTTTGATCTCCAACGCCCTAAACGCTGGATGGACTCAGCTGAAGCACCCACAGCAGCCGCTGTAAATGCGGCCCCAATTCTAAAGGAGTGCGTTCCGAATTGCTCAGGAGAAAGACTGATCTGCAACAAACACTTGTTAAACACCGCTTTGAATTGGAATATAGATAGCGGTAGGCTGTTAGCGTGCGAGAGCCAGACTGTCAGAAGGACGAGCTCCGCTAAACAATGATCCCAGAGCGACTGGACAGACCTCTGCCATAGTAGTACTATGCAAAATAACCCACTTACCCCTGCCGGTCTGGTCTGTCTTACCCCTATGAATCTTGCAATGCACCTCAGAGGGAAAGAACAAAACATTACAACTCAGAAGGCCAGAATCAAAAAAGGTTTTCGAAGAGGCAGCCAGCTTACCCACCCGGAAAGCCCCGGCAAAAGCGAAGGCAAAAGCAGCGCAGAACAACAAACATTCATAACTATCGTCCGTGACACTCTGAGAGCCAAGGATTCTAAGCCGCTGCGACCCCCTGCCAAAAGCAAACAGCACAGGGAATACCGGTGAGACTGGCATTAGGAGCCAGTTGCCTAAAGCGCAGCCAATCAAAATGAGAAAGCGCTTCGGCAATCCCATTATCCACCGGGGACATGTTGCGCCCGGAAATGAATATTAAAATGCAAGCACCTAAGGATTAGGTGCCACAAAAGGCGAATAACGGGAGGTGACGAGGCGCTCTGCCAATTGATTAAGGTAACCACACTGAGGTTGTCACACATAAAGACTATGGGCCTGATCCAGAGCTACGAAATTGTCCGATTTCGAGCGTGCGTACGACCGTTTTGAGCGTATAACCGTACGAAAAAACGCACTGCGCATGCTCAGTATGACAACAACCGGTCGGCTGGACGACATGAGCGGATAGCGTGCGTATTGTGAGCGAAGTGTTGGCTCGAGGGGCGTGCGTTCAGTACGACGATCGCCTGGACGCTCGTTTTACTACACGGAGGTGGAGATAGCCATTTAAATTGTACAGTATGGGCGTGCTAAGCCCGTACGCTCAGCGTATTCAGTGCGAAAATTCGTACGGCCGACGGTAGTACCTAGTGTAGGGTATAGCCGCCGTAAGCAGGTACTTTTCAATGGGAGTGTCATGGGCGTGTAGGTTTATACGCCCAGGCGATCGTACGCTTCCGACCATCGGACGGCACCGTCGTAGCTCTGGATCAGGCCCTATATCCCTGTTCTGAAAGCGCTCAGACCACACCTCTAGTGCAACGACTATGGGAAATAATTCCAGGAGGGCTAAGTTAAGAGTCCAACCTGTCATCCCCCCACCTGTCCTCACCCCCTCCCTGGGCCATCGGCTCGCGCACCATTCACCCTGAAAAAATGCTCCAAATCCAATGCTGCCGGAAGTGTCTATGAAAAGGCGCAGCTCTCTATTGGAGACCACCATCGAACGCCATTAAACGGCCTAAGGAATGCATCCCAAATCCCAAGATCCCAAATCCCAGGGATACCGCATTAACCATTTACATCATTCGGCTACATTAATGGGTGACCGGGCCTTGCCTAGGGGTAGTGACTATGGAGGTACACTGGGTCTTGAATGCTCTTTATTATTATAACAAATGCCACAAATCAAATAAGTGTCCTCAATTTGAACAAATGCAGAGAACTAGATATGTCATTGACATTTGAATGCAACAGCACTTAGCTAAATAAACAAATTCTTTAAGTTTTAGCAAGTGCCAAATGTAATGCAAAAGTTTATGTGATCATGCCACAAACAGTACCCATGGTACCTTTTTGCTCCTTATCAGCCCTGTCATATGTTTAACGGAGGGGAGTGAGTTGTACTATACCTGCTCCAAAAGAAGCTGAACAAAAGTATAAAATTTTTTTATTATTGTTATTGTTTTAAGAACTAGAAAACCAATGTATTTTGTTGTGTACTTTTTTTTTTTGCATACAATTTGAAGGCTTGTCAGTGAATAGTATTTATCTAAAGAAAGAGAAACGAACTAGGTTTGCAAATTAGCCTAACTAATTCAGTGTTTTCACAGGCAGCAACAAACTTGTCATATGATTTGCATATCATTGCCAAAATTGTAACTGCTAATCATGTTAATTTTGTTTTGAACACGTATTTTTCCCATGATTTTCTTGTCTATCTGCAGTTGAAAGCACGTGGTAAATGCAGAATTATGATTATGTCATTCTGTATCCTGTCTGCTTTTTGCTATAATCTGCTCCAAATCTTAGAAGGCAATAAAGATTTTCCAGAACGTGAAACAAATATTCTGGTAAAAATATGTTTTGCAGTTCCTAGTGATAATGCAGTAAGTGGTCAGTTTATTAGAACCACCCTTCTAATACTACTTAGTAACCACCATTACAAGAAAATCTGCTTCATGTTTACTTGATAGGATAACACAGTGGTTGCAGATTTGTTGGCTGCACATTCATGCTGTGAATCTCCCATTCCAGCACATGTCAAAATGAATGACATCTGCTGACTGAAATGACTAATTTTCATGGTTGTGCAACTATCTTCAGTTGGCCTGAGACATGGTAAGGTATCCTGCTGCAAGTAGTGGAACATAAACTCTGTTATACCACCCATTACCACCAGCCTGCACTGTGAATACAAGGCAGTAAGGATGTTATTTACACCAACAATCAAAGCATACCTTTAGAAATTAATATATTAAGACCAGACCAACATTTTTCCAATCTTTAACTGTGTGGTTTTGGTGGTGACAGGAGTGAAATCCGGTTGGGTATTGACTTCTCTTAGGATTCTATTTATTAAAATTTGGGTTTTTGTGAGGATAGTTTAAGTAAAAACAAACAAATAAATACACAGAAAATGTCTCCTTTTTATGAAAAATATATATTCATACGTAAGCTGACAAAAATAATGGGTCTGATTCAGACTTAAAAAGGAGCTTGAAAATAAGGGCCTGATCCAGACCTACGCCCGCCGTACTAGCTACGGCGGACGTAAGATCGGCTGAAAAGCCGATCTGCGCATGTGCCTGGCAGATGTTGCCCGGCGTAACTACAGCAACGCCCGATCGACGATCGGGCGTCTGTAGGAGCAGCGTAGTGGAGGGGGCATCCCCCAGCTTTACTACGCTGAGGTTAGAGCAGGGAGGCGGGGGAGGGAGGGTAATGAGGCTGGGAGGGCGGCGTTAACGTACTAACGCCACCGTCCCAGCATATTTACAGTCCCTTACGCCGGCTGAAGTTAGGGTAGGCTTCAGTCAGCGTAAGGGAGTGTAACTACGATAGGGCAGGGGGAGTGTCAGGGGGAGTCCCACGATGTAACGCTGAGGGTTAGTACGCTCAGCGCTACATTGTAGGTCTGGATCAGGCCCTAAGAGAGGAAAGTTACTCCTGGGCTAAATCGTGTTGATTTCAGGGGAGTCATATTTCATCTGCTGCAAACAGTATTTGAGTTGAGAGGTTGTGTTTTCCAGCCCAAGTCTAAATAACAGTGTAAAAGTATGGCTGGTCAGTATCTGTGTACAGTAAGCAAATCAAAGATATATATCTGCATGCAAAGAATACAATTAACTTGACTCCCTCTGAAATAAACATGGTTTTGTGTAACTTTACACCTGGGCAAAACACCTTTATTTTCAAGCTCCTTCTTAAGTCTGAATCAGGCCCAATGTTACTATAACACTGATTTGAGCTTTCAGAGACATCAGCAACAAAATGGAAAGCACCTCTTTTAATCATGCTTTTGCAAAGATCGACAATTCCTGTGTGGAATAGACTAGAGTCACTATTGAAACTGATCTCCGGCTATGCCCCTTAGTAGCTTTATTTTATTAACAACAACAAGTTGTCTTTTGGATTGTATCATACTAAATAAAGATAAATGCTGACATCAAAACTGAACATAAGAACAGAGAGAGAGGCCCTGATTCACAGCTAAGTAAGTTCCGAATCTCTGTGTGTATTTTTACGAGTGGATATGCTGCACATTCTCAGAACTCCAAACTATGCACGGAAGCCATGGCCGACCTATTCACATACACGGATGGCTGACTCAGGACTGATGCATAGAATGAGTCGCGCATGTGTGTGTTAATGCAAATGCATATGCACATGAAAAGATATAGTAGCCCTCTGCATCTCTTAAGTTGATTTATGTATGGTTTGGTGCTTGCCTATGCGTCTTGTACATATGTTTTTGATGCCATTAGACCTTTAACACTATAGAAAACATTTCAATTTACATAAATTTAAATATTCACATACACATCCGACTGTCAAAAACCAGTCGGAGCCTTAATTGCTCCAAACGTAGTTTTTTTTTGTTTTTTTACATTTGTAAAAATTAAACCCCATCCCCCACCTGCCTGCCGCTGCAACTTATATAAATGCCAGAATATTTAAATGAGAAAAGCTCTGCTTTTCTCATTTAAATATCCGTGCACGGCAGTCCGGTGGCTGCTTAACAAACCCTACGCTTCTACCATCTCAGGGATGGTGCAAGTGTAGGGGCAGCTCACCGGAGCTGTAAAAAAAAGAAAGAAGTTTAAAAAAAAGGCTTCTTTGATTAAAATTAACCTCTTCCTCCACCTGCCCGAAGCCGCAACCTATGATAAAAAATAAACTCCTTCCCCGCCTGCCCGCTGCTGCAACCTATGTTAAAAAAATAAATAAATACAGTACGGCTTGACAGGGCATGCTGCCGCTAGTAGAACTACAAGCGCAAGCATGGCCATGAATGACAAGTACTACTATCGGTAGCATACCCAGCATCAAATCAATACACATGCCCATTTCTGTAAATAAAAGAAAAACATACTGTGCCCTCTCCATAAATACCATGTAAACGTCCAGGTGTCCCAAAAAATGTCAACTTAAAAAATAGTGGCAATACCCATCCCCTTCTTTCAAATAAAAACAGTGCCCACATAAATATTGATCAAAAATTGCCACATGTGCCCCACTAAAATCTAAAGAAATAAACTAAATTCAAGAGCCCTGTCCCCTTCTTTTAAAAAAATAAAACAGTGCCCACATAATAAAAATTATAAAAATCGCCACATGTGCCCCTCAAAAATTAAATAATATAAAAATTGCCCATAAGATGGCCCAAAAAGAAATAAAAAAATATTTACCTGCTCTGATGGGGTCCAGTCTTGTAAGCTTTTAATCCGGGTGGTTGTCCTTGGCAACAAAAAAAAACCCAATACAGACGACGCAAACTATGTACTGCACGCAGGACATCCCGGCGCTGACAGCTGTACTGTCATTGGGGTGTCCTTATACCCTTATACCCTTATTACCCTATACATAGTAGTTTGAATTCACATCGCTAAATAGTTAATAACAGTCTTATTTATTTTGAAAAACATTATATAGCCATATTAACACATATAAAATTATTTACTGTAAACTGTGATAAAACAGAGGCATTAACCTAGAATGTCTTGACTTGCACAGTTCTGATGTTGTTGAATGGAAAATAACACAGGAAGGATGCAGCATGCTATTGGTATGTATTTCCAGCAATAAACATTTCAACTCTTCATAACTGACAAATAATCTGTGACTTTCACCACACTCAGCATGTCACAAATTGTCTATACAATATATAAGACGCTTCCTTGCATGCATTTCCTAATTTCATGGACATTATTATTGCTGTACAGGATGTTTTGTTAGATAACGGTAAGGCCTATAAATTTGGTAGAGCTATAACTTTGATAACCAAATGATTGTTCCTTCAAAGTATCACCTTAAAGATTGTAGTATGATAGCACTTTAGTTACAGCGCTATTGACAATGCCAATAATTAGGAATTGGCAAATCAAAATATAAATATATTGACGTTTGTGGCTCCGTCCTCTTCACCTAATATCTATATTAGTGTATGTATATAAAAGCATAAACCAATAATACGCCTTTCTGAACGTAGACTAGTTAAAGACAAAAGTTGGCCATAAACTAGAGCATTTATTGGGCTGATCATACAGTTATCCAGAGTTCAGGTCAATTATGGTTATTGTTTGTGGGCATGATGGATATGCTAAAAGCCCAATTATCATCCTAGCAATGCTTTGATATGTTTTTTTTGTTCTTTAAGCAAGCTAAAAATATTGTCCTCAATCTCCTGAATGTTACGTGGCTGCTCCCAGGGCTTGGAGTCTAACTGGAGCCTGGTCTTCACTAGGGCCCCTGATGGTGATGTTAGGCTTGTGCAGCAGATCACCCTGCAAGTCATGACCCCTGGATGGCAGCCCCAGCCCACAGAAGTCCAGACAACAGAGCAAGCTGAATGCAAAAATACAATAAACAACCAAAAGCAAGGATTCAAAGAACATAAATACATACAGACAGAAAGCAGCTGGTATAAAGGAACATGGTACAAGGTGGTAATAGGCAGGAGATCAGAGACCATACACACACCGGGAACACAGGATAACAACTAATGACCAGCAAGTGAGAGGAAGTCCTATTTGTCCAGGTTGAGCAGGTGGAAGTTAATTAATGAATGAATTAATTAATTAGGAGTCCAACAGCAGTCCCTATGGTCAGATCCAGATAATGTCCATGAGGCACACAATAGTCAAAGATTGCCACTAGTGGCAAGACAGGATATAACATGCCCATATAGTGTAACATTATGCCTCCCCTTTGGAAGGCGGATTCCAGAGGCTTCTTGGGACGTAAAATGGTATCTCAGAAAGTCTATTACTTTTTCTTAGATTTTGTGGTAAGATCAGGAGGCAAGATCTGTGAGGCTGAGGCCAGAAATCTTTTTCAATAATAGCACTAACACAGATAGTAGTAGTTGTAGCAACTGGAGGTATAGACAGCTCTGGAAATAGGGTTCTGTAAAAAGAATTTTCACCAGTGGCTCATACCTCCTGACTACCGCATCTTAAAAAGTCTGCATATTCCACAGAATAGGCTTTTATAAGGGAAGTCTTTTAACAAATACAAAAAAATTGTACCATATTGGTGGGAAAGAGACAAGACTCAATAGGACAAACAGGACACTGACAGGCATAAATAAGACAGGAAGGTCCCACAGTTCACTTCAATCTGTTTTGACTGGTCATTCTGTTACATGGCTGCTCCCAGGGTGTGGAGTCTAACTGGGGACTGGTCTTCACTAGGACCCCTGGTGGTGGGATTAAGCTTGTGCGGCAGGGCACCCAGCAGCAGGGACGATGGTAAATGTAATGATT
>WWET01000183.1:844338-856637 GCA_011038615.1 Limnodynastes dumerilii | reverse complement strand
ATATATACATAACATTACATAACATTGACATACATAACAAATATATTTTGAGGGACTTTGCACATTCCCTCCAGCAAGCTGCTGTTTTATTACTTGTGTATTGTTTTTCTCTCCCTTCAGTAGTGCCTCTCATTTATCAGTTAGCCTATGGTTACATTTACACCAATTGGCATTCATCCTGAGAGTGTTTTAGCACAATAGTTATTGAGGCAAAAGAGTGCACACTGGCTTCCCAATGTCTGTTTCTCCCCAGCCTTGTCCTATAATGTTTGGTTTAAAATGTAAAGTGCTACATAATATATTGGCACTATATAAAAAATGTAATACATAAAATGTAGCAATGCTAATCTTCCCTTTATATCTAAATTGACCACCAATTGTAACATTCTGGTTACAGTAAATTAGCTTTGCACAGGAAAGTTTACTTTTTTTATTATAGCTAAAAGCACAAAAATAGACTTTCTGGGATTTTGGTTTTTTTTTATAAAATATTTTTATTGCCAGGAAAAGGCTCTGAGTCATTTATGAAGCTGTACAGTATACAGTCCGCAGCCTAAATTTATTGTTGTGATGTACTGTAGTGCGCAGATTTATGTGGTGAAATATCACCTTCCCTTTTCCAGTCATCAGCAGTCAGCAAATAAAATGTAAAAGTGAAACTCCATATTTTCTGTAAATAAGCCCATCACTGCCAGGATAACCCAAAATAGTGTTAGTTTCCATACCTGTCATATCATTTAAAATAGTTCCTTTCAGAAACCCTTTACTTGTCATTTTATGAATGTTTATGTGGTAATTTGCCTGTTTCTATGAAAGGTATATAAAAAATTGGGACAAAATAGTGGCACAGTGAGATTTAAGCGATTATCGCTCCCGCCATTTCATAGCGGATTGATGGGCAGACCCTCAATCACAGCGAGACTGCAGCCAGTTAATAGGCTAGCTGCAGGAGGCCCTGCCATTCAGAGCGAGACTGCAGCCAGTCAATCGACTAGCTGCAGGAGGCCCTGCCAATCACAGAGAGACTGCAGCCAGTCAATAAGCTAGGTGCAATCTAGCAGGTCCTCCTCTAGCTAGCCTATTGGCTAGCTGCAGTCTCACTGTGATTGCCAGGGCCTCCTGTCAATCTTGATAGAAGACCCATGCAGCCAGCCTATTTGTTGAAATTATTAATGAACCTGTGTAGAACCTCTTACACTGACAGGTTGTCTGCAGCACCGTATACCCAGAAAGAGAAAAAAAGGACACAGCGGTGTGCAGCCTGCCAGTGTGTGGTGTTATGCAGCACTGTGCCCTCTCTCCCTCTGTGCTAAATGTCTGTTCGACACAAAGAGAGAGGGGATAGAGTGCTGCAGAACACCAGGTCCCTCAAAAAATTGTAGCTAAGGTCTGATTATCAATCGGGAATCCTGTTTGATGAGGTAATCTGACCATAACGGTTTTTGAGTGTTTTTTCGGAATTTTGTCAAACAGTTTTGGCCCAATCCATGATAACTGTGTGATGGGGCTGATAACTGCTCCAGTGTGTGGCCAGCTTTAGTCTAGTTAGCAGAAATATAAATGAGCAAAAGGAAGTGTTTGGCCGAATTTCTCTGCCTTTTTTCATGGATGTGTGGGGTGACTTTGGGGTGGGGTGATTTGTAAGGTGTCATGTGGTATCAGTGTTACACATTATCTAAGTTAAAGCACATTTCATGTGCACAAATTCAAGTACAACGTTCCTTCATTTTAATGTACACATAGCCCAGCAGGTTATTCTCTAAGCAGCATGGAGCTGGGGCATTATTTCTGTGTTCGTCTATAGTGTAGGCTTACAAGTATTTTGTGTAAAAGACCAGTGGCGTAGAGAGGGCGGTGCAGGCGGAGCTCCAGGCGCGGAACAGAAGAGATGGCGCCGCAGGAGTCCGGCAGCTGTTAAATCTCTACCAGTCTGCTGGCTCCAGACACACTGATTAGCAATCAGTGCCCATGGAGCCGGCAGACTGTCAGAGATGTAACAGCAGCCGGACTCCTGCGGCCTGATTGCAGAGCTTCATGTGTGTGACGTCATGACCTCACAGGCATGAATAGAAGAGCAGAGCCGTGGAGAGCGCAGAAGAAAACAGGTAAGTGTTCTGTCTACACTCTGCACACTCAATAATATAATAAATGTGATGGGGGGGATAGAATAGAATAGAGAGATGATGAATTGAGAGTGGAACATGAAGTGAATGGGGAGGAGCTGATGAAGAGGGAAGAGGGAGCTGATGAGGAGGCAAGGGGGAGATGAAGGGGATAGAGAAAGGACAAAGGGGAGATGATGGAGAGGAGGGGGAAGATGATGAAGCGGATAAAGAAATGATAAAGGGGAGATGATGGAGAGGAGGAGGAAGGTGATGAAGCGAATAGAGAAATGACAAAGGGCAGATGATGGAGAGGAGGGGGGAGATACTGAAGTGGATAGAGAAATGATAAAGGGGAGGGGAAGATGATGAAGGGGAAAGAGAATGTGGAGGGGGGGTGATAAGAATGGTAAGATGATGAATGATCATACCCCCAATACAGCACAGAGGAGGGGGCGCTGCAACATACCCTTGCTCCGGGCACCATGGAAACTAGCTACACCTCTGTAAATGACCAGGGACTGGATCCACAGCTAAGACCAGTAGCCCACTTACGCACGCAAAGTGGAGGGGAGGTTGCATGTGTCCTCCAGATGTTCCGATAATTCTATGACCCCTGATCCGCTCGTGTGACTAAAGGCTGCCTTATGGCTGTGTAAGTCACACATTCTATGCACAAGAGAGGGGAGTGACAAGGGGAGTCCACTCCCATCATCCATAAGAAATGAATGCCCCCCCACACCTATGGAAAATGCGCAGGGCTCAGGATCCGCTCCTGAAGGAGCGCATGTGTACAGATGCTTTTGTAATTTCACAACTGCATTATATCAAAATTCTGAGAAAAGGGCCCATGTTCAATAAGTAATCACCAAAATATCTTATTGTCTCCCATGTATGTTCAATCCAGCATTCACGCTGATCACTTGTCTACCCTTATTAATGCCACAGTATTGTTCTAGCAGCACTGACAACTGGAAGGGATTACAGTTCAGACTCTGCTGATTGCTCAGACTTCTAGATGCGATTAGTGGGGGAGCAGGTTACACAGAACATTTTATAGGCATCAAATCAATCAGATTCTAGCTCTCACTTTCTTTTTACATACTAGAGAATGTCAGCTAAAATCTAATTGGTTGCTAGGGGCAACATCTTCACTTTTCCAAACCCAACAGTAAATCTTGCCTATAAAGTGACACAAGACTGGCCCAAGAGTGTCCTGGATAACCCACCAGGGCACCACAGAGGTAAACGGAGGCAGAATGAGAGAAGAGCTGGGGACAACAAGTACAGACAACAGATCCAAATGCATAAGGCAAACACAGAGTGTAAGGAGCTGGTAAAACGCAGGAGACCAACACTATTACCGGCAACATGGACTCCATCAGTTACAGTCTCCAACCCCCAATTAGCTTCCGCAACCAGACACACCCCTAAGCTGATTGGAGCATTCACGGGCTGCAGGAAACAGCTGAGAGTGGCAGAGAAACTAGTTATAATATAAACCATTCTCCCAACGCCACAGTCAGCACTAAGGCATGTGACAGCAATGTAAGGAGTGCAAATTAATGAGAATTTCTCTACATGTAGTAGAAATGCTTTGCTTTTGCACATTTAACTCAAATAATGAGATATCTTTATGTCTAGTCTGTAATTTAGAGTTGAGTTATAAAATTTTACCTCTAAGCTCTAATTCTGTTATTACATTCAAATCTGCTTCCCTATGCTAAGAAACAGGACAGCGCTTCAAGTATATTCTCAGTTATGTAATAAGCTATATGCTATTCAACATGGTTTTGCCAATGTGGGCTTCTTCATCTCTTTAAAACTCTGAATAGCCCCTTAGAATTGATCATCTGCAGCATGCTGTCAATAGTGAATGGTCCAGGGATCCCACAAGAACATGCAGCATTGTGGTGGTATAAAATGAATGGTTCCACCACTGTGCTGCATATCTTATTATCTATTCCACATAAAGGGCCTGATCCAGAGCTACGAAAATTCGCATGGCGGGCGAATGCGTACGTTCGACCGTGCGAATAAACATGCACGCCCCTAACACTCCCATAGTAAAGTACCTGCTTACGGCGGCTATACCCTACACTGGGTACTACCGTCGGCCGTACGAATTTTCGCACATAATACGCAAAGCGTACGGCCTTAGCACGCCCATACTGTACAATTTAAATGGCTATCCCCGCCTCCGTGTAGTAAAACGAGCGCCCAGGCGACCGTCGTACTGAACGCACGCCCCTCGAGCGAAAAATACGCACACCATACGACCGCTATACGCTCACGTCGTCCAGCCGACCGGAAGCTGTCATACTGGGCATGCGCAGTGCGAAATTTCGTACGAAAATACGCAAAAAACGGTCGTACGCTCGCACGAAATTGGCCAATTTCGTAGCTCTGGATCAGGCCCAAAGAGCGTTCATGTCCTGATCCTTCTATTGTATGCCAATCAAAGCCAAAACTATCTTCTGAGGAACATTTCAGATTTGCCAGTATACTTCTATGTGTGTTCATGACTATTTATTTATGAACAGGTTTTTATATAGCGCTATCAGATAACATAGTTCTTTACAAAGAATATTTCACATTCACTTCAGCAACAGCCCATTGGAGTCCCTAACACACACACAGTAGGGTTAATTTATTCAGTAGTCAATTAAGCTACCAGCATGTTTTTGGAGTATGGGAGGAAACCCACACAGACACAGGGAGAATATGCAAACTCCACACACATATGGCCTAGTCCGGGAATCAGGAAACTGCTGTGAGACACAAGTGCTACTCACTGAGCCACCGTGCTGCCCCATGCACCAGTCTAATCCCTTCATGGGATCTTTGAAGGAAAGAAGAGTTCCCTATAAGTATTCTGCTAATCCCAGGCGGGGAAGATCTTGGCGTAAGTCCTTCTGTGTTTTCCCCTTTTATTTTATAAGAAACTGTTTTGTGTCCATTGTATGTCCATTCTGTTATTCTTCTATAAATAAGCATTGTGATTCTTAAATATCAATTAATAAGTTCATGTCTCAGTGTTCCTATGGATTCACGTGTCAGACCAGCTTGATTATTAAACGCTACTTAATGGTAACAGAAGGGATCATTCTGAGTTGATAATAATTCTGATAAAGCATAATTGTGTTAGATTTCTATAAAGGAGAACCTAAGACTTCCTGTGAATAGTTTTGGTGGTAGCAGTTCATTAGTAATAAGTCATATCTGGGGTGGATAAGGGGGATTAGTCATTGTAGAACAGACCAGGGGTCAGAATTTCTAAACTGCGGGTTTGGAAAAGTAGAGATGTTGCTCATAGCAGCCAATCAGATTCTAGCTCTCACTTTTCTATTACATGCTAGAAAATGTCAGCTAGAATCTGATTGGTTGCTATGGGCAAAATCTCCACTTTTCCAAACCCACAGCTTAGTAAATCTAGCCCTAGGTGGCTGTTGTGCTTAACCAATTGTGTCAGAGATAAGTCATGAAAGCCTCAGGTGAGGTCAGGGTCATGCCCCTAAATATAACATAGATCGAGAGACCGGACAGTCAGTCCAAGTGATCTGATCGTCCATCTCATATGAATTTCAAAACTGCTTAAAAACCTCCTGCAACGTCATTATCCGAACCTGACATGCAGCGCTCTCTTTATGTATGAGGGACAGGCGGTCTAAGTGTGGTGCTTGTAATAGGAGACACCTATTTGGAAGAGGAACTTTCGATGATGGGCTCTAAATATACAGAAAAAGGAAAGCCATTTACTAACCATGGACCTGATCCAGATTTCAGTATGTTTTCTGTATGCAGGAGGTCTGTAAGATGAACTCCCCTTGTCACTCTCCTCTCATGCACGTGTCTTAAGTTCTCTGCATGGATCTGCGTCTGTCCAAACACAGATCCGTGCGGAGGTGTATACTGCCGCCCACTCGCCATAACGTACATGCCTATCCCCCCTACCCTTATGGGGAGTAGTCATGCGGTTCGAAAGGGATGTCCTGACTCCTGATGGACAGACCTCCTAGTGTACAGAACTAAGTTCCATATGCTAGATCCGTAGCGTAACATCTGCCGTGCGCATGTACACGGTCAAAAAACGGGTGTGCGTCCCCACTAAGAATGGCCCTATTTCGATAGTTTCGAACTGGCTGGGATATCGATTGCTTATGCCTTTATGAGGCACAGAACACGGTGCTCCGAAAGGTAAGTGCAAAAACTACCATACCCTAAGTCCTAATTCTATTCCCTTCTATTACCATAACCCTCCCTTTCTCGCAGCTAGACCCTAACCCTTCCTTCCCCGCAGCCTGCCCCTAATACTCCCTTCTGTATAGCCTAACCTTAAGATCACCCTCCCCGCAGCCTGACACTAACCCCCCCTTCTTAACACTAAAAACCCCTGGAGACGTTGCTCACCTCTCCGGAGCTGTCAGCGGTGGATGCGTCGGGTCCTCTGTGAAAATGAAGTATGCCGATCGGCACACTCACCCATTCATATAAAAGAAATTTTTTTTAAAAAGGTTCCCTGTTCGAAATAGAGACAGCCGAAAAGCGATTTTTGCCTGTCTCTATTTCGGAAAGGAGGCCATTGTTGTGGGGACTGCAACTGGTTTTGCACACCATCTTATTTGGAGGTGCTGCACTAAAAATAGATTGGTCCATGCACCAGATAATAAATAGCTATCAGGGAGGACCCTATTCATATTAGAATTGCTTGAGTGATAACAGTAACATTACACAGACACAGCAGCTTGTTTACCTATATATATCCTTTCAATTAATGTCATTATTTTAGTATTTATTAATAATCAATCTCACTAATCGTTTATTTATGTACTGTGAAAATACATTTTCATAGTAAGAATTACGATGTGGAGACAGTAATGACATTGCTGTAATAAAGGATGTTGTTATTTTGCTTATTTTGCTAACTGTTGTAAGGTGTGATATTTTACACAATGACTACTAGGGAGCTGTAATCTCTGAACACTGCACTGGCTTTTCTAACATCAGGCTTACTGCCATTGTATATTCTCCAGTTCCCCTTTAATCAATGATTTTGTTTGGCTTGGCTGAAAAATGAAGTATTAAGAAGTTTTCAGAGAACAGCATAAATCATTTCATTAACTTACCAAGAACTTTTGTAATACAGACAAACAAAGGGGCTGGAAGCAGAATAATGCCTAGCACAGCCCTACATGGAGAGGGACCTCAGGCTTCCCTGTATCAGCCGCATGAACAACTGAGTGAGCCCTGAGTACGAGGAGAAGGCAGCTAATCTAGGAGATATGACGTCATGTGGACCTCAGGGGGAGGAGGAGGTGTGGAGTGGAAGGATGAAGCTGAGCAGTTTTAAAGAAAGGATCTCTCCAGGCAGAGGGAGGATCGCATTATACAAGATCCCACCGGCACTAAGGAATCTCACATTAGTGCTTTATCTGGGCATCCACATCACATTCACACACAGCTCCCACCAGTCTCTAGCTCTGTGCTTGGACTTCTCTTCTAAAGGCTCCTGGAGAGTTGGATGAAAGTTTTGCCGAGTTTTCAATGAATCCGGAGCTAATGCGGCGGCCAATGAAGGCTGCTTGTGGAGCCAGCTTGTGGACTGTCCTCTTTGTGACTATCAGTGTGTGTCTTCTGACAGAAGCCACCCCACACCTCACATATCACCGGCCTGCGCAGAGGGGCAAGTAAGTATCATTGCTGGCTGGCTGCTACTAGTCTTATCAGTGTGTCCTTGATTATAGTCATTATGCTGCAGCCACACGAGGGAGATGGATGGCTGAGTTCATGGGTGCATGTGTTCCAGATGTCGTACCTGGAGGACAGATGCATGAGTTCCTGACTGCCCCATGAAAACAGTTACTATTCTGTGAAGAGATGTGGGCAGCACACCCTCTCAGACATCACATAGCTCCGGATCAAGCTTACTGATCATCGTGTAGGCGCCATTCTGATGCCTCACTTATTTAATGTCCCTAAAGAATACAAGTACTGCTTTATGAACATGATAATGATTATTAACAATAATGTTATCAACATCTCAGAGTTCGTTAGTGTTATCCTCCACATTGTGTTGCAGATTATAGAATCATTGGGTGCAGCTGTTCTATAGAATACACATTTCTGGTGTGTAATAGGATCTTGTGAAGAACCCAGGATAAGTATATGTATTCTATAATTGTCTATGAACAGTATTTCAAGACTAGTATTATCTCATTTGCAAACATTTGCTACCTCTTCATGACATTATTTTTTTTATAGATTGAATTAAAGGTTAAAAAAAACAACTTTTTTTTATACTTTTTTTTTATTCAAGTTGTAGTAGTTGTTATTTTACCTTGATAGTTTATGTGTGTATGAAAAAGTGCAAAACAATCAGTATATCTAGAATACTTATTTGTTTAGAATTGCAATAATATTTTATTTTGCTATATTTCTTTTGGTTATGGATTACCACCTATGCTATTGACAGCTGAATGAAGCGTTAGGCAACTGTAGTTGTCCAGTGGTCTCTCTATTGTCTTCTGGTTCCACAATAAGACAACACATTAATTTTTACATTATCATATGGCAAATCTTGGGAGTCTTCACGCAGCAAAAAAAAAAAGTAATTAGACCTTTGCTCTCGCTAGTGATGTCATCACCATTTGACGATGTAATAATCTGCTACATACCCATCAGGATCCTGGGTCTTTCTGCCTTAATGTCTGATAAAACTTGGAATGACATGTTTCAGCTTTGTCTTGTGTCTATTGTTCTACAACCTTTTCTACTCTTGCCCCCCAAGTTTCCAACCTTTATTTTCATTGTTTCAACTAACCACACCCCAATCTTCAATTGTTCGTGAATATAGCAATTACATAACATATGTATAAATGTATGTCCGAGTCCTCCTTTACCCAGGGCAGTTCTATATTGAAAGTTCCATTTATGTCTGGATTTGTATGACATAAATGGATTCTAAAACAAAAGACAGGTGGCCCCCTTGTCCTTGCCACTGTAAACATGTATGGTTTTTGATGAAAACATTTAACATTTTAACATATATGGGCCCTAGATGTTTATGTTTTAAACTTCAGTACCTTTTTTTCTTTTTGCGTGTTTTTAATTCAACCTAAACTGCTAATTGAGTGTTCCACTAATAGGGTGCTTTTGATTTGTCCTGTATTGCAATGACTTTAGAATGAAAGAATGTAGTAATACTGTCTGTTTGCTGGCAGATCCCCGGCTCATTGTGCTGCTTCTCCTCCCTAGGAACTGGTGTGCGTACATTGTGAACAAGAATGTCAGCTGCACAGTTATCGAAGGGACAGAGAGCTTCATCCAACCTCAGTACAAATGTGCTTGGAACCAGATCCACTGTCAGCCAACACTAGCGTAAGTGATTGGAAAAATATTGTGAATGATGTGACGACCAGTGTTCAGTAATAAAGGGTTAGTTTAGTGCGCTTCTAAATGACACATTAACAGTTCCGACACTTTTATATTCACTTCGGTCACACAGTTTAGAAAATTGAAGATCTGAGTCAAGAAACTCTACCTTGGCTTGAACCTAAGTCTACTGAATGAGCTCACTTAGCTGTGTCTGACTCATTTGTGCTATACTTAGTATATTCTTAGTATCTGTATGAGCGTTGGGTTTTATACATAGTATAATATTGGACATACAAACTCTCCATTTAGTATGAGTAAAATGTATAAATGTGTTTAATATACAATTAAGTAAGAATATCCCAGTAACCAATAAAAAACATGACCCATTGATTTGTGAAGACCTATGCGGTTACTGAATATTATTAATACAATAGTGGCCATTGTCTTCTGACCTGCTCGTGTCATGGATTTTCTATGGGAAAAGGAGACAGAAATTGAGATTTTGACATCGACTTTCCCACATACAAAAGTAATTGGTAGCACTTTTTCAAACAAGTTCAAACTACATTATTTTTATCATCTTACAAAAGTGTTACAAGCTGTAACAAACAAAGGAGACATCAACACAGAAAGTAGTCTGCTGGTTCTAAGTGCATTATGAGTCCCTAAGGCCACCTGTCGCTCATCGTTGTAAATGATTGTTGTTATTCAGCCTGCATGGCCAAAAATACTTTTAGATGTTTGCTAAATGAAACATTGTTTCTCTGTGAAGACTTGTATTTGAGGATCTCCATAACAAAAGTGAGCAAAAATATTTCTTAACCATTAAGCAAAAATGAAATATATTTAATATTTTTGACCCTTCAGGATGCCCTTGTATATATACAGACCTCCTCAAAGTCCACTTATACACCCACATTCCCATCGTTTTTGTCACAAGGAAGCCTCTGTTCCTTTACTCATTGTCTAGCTATGTGTTGCTCAGTAAACAAAAAATAACATAACCGAGAAGTGCATCAATTGGAGTTCACGAAACCTCTACAAATTCCTTTTGAGTTATGAACTTTTTGCTATTAATTATATTGCTTTTGATAAGCGGATGTATAGTGAGATGTTTGTACATTCTGAATAGTGGTCCAATATAAGTATTTTCACTGAACAGTTGTAAAAATCATAGTATGTACTTTATTGTACAAAGGATATCACAGGAGCAGGATGATTTTAACTGTTCATTAGTTAGGCCTTTGTTATATTCTGATCCCTTGATGTTGCTCCTAATGTAAATTGAACCTGAAGATAGGGACTGTATCAAAGATATCATAGTAACCAATCAGATTCTAGCTCTAGATTCATAGCGCATAGCAACCAATCAGATTCTGGCTCTCACTTATTACATACTAGAAATGTTAGATAGAATCTGATTGGTTGCTATAGGAAACATATCCACTTTTCCGTTCCCACAGCTTAGTAAATCTGGCTCACAAATGCTCCCTGGATAATGTTACAGAATTAGGTTTTATGTACCAATGTGGTAAATTAATACTATCAATCCAAATAGATATTTTACCTGTTACCACCTCTGCAAATGCAGAGATCCAAAGACATTGGCTGGACCCTAATGGGTGGCTACTCACACCTTCTCCATGGAGAGCGCAATTACAGTGTGTGCATGCAATACTGAGAGAGGAAGGCAGTCACCATGCACATTAGAAGTCACACAGGGATATATTGAGTTGGATGCACTCAGGGGGCTACCATAATAGACAGAGGTCATCAAACTTCGTACTGATTCTTGACTAAGCAGATAATTAAATATGGTTAAGTTTGCTGGCACATTGGTCTCTTTTGTGTCTGACCATCATACAGCAGCTGATTGGTGGCTGCTGGCAAGTTGCTTTCAGTCTCCATTTTAGAGAGCAGCAGTGGTGAGAGCAGCAGTGCCAGAGTAGCAAAGATTTCTGTGCCTACAGGTAAATGTATGATGCTAACCCTAACCTTATACCAGCTGCAGCTTTAAGCCCTAACCTTATACCAGCTGCAGCCTAAACCTAACCTTCCCCTTGAGCCCTAACCTTATACCAGCTGCAGCTTTAAGCCCTAACCCTAACCTTATACCAGCTGCAGCCTAACCTTCCCCTTGAGCCCTAACCTTAACCTTATACCCGCTACAGCCTGTCGCTATGGTAAATGGGCCAAAATAGGTGCCTGTTCCCAATAGCAATTTTCTATTTGGCGAAGTTTCTGACAGCGATAAGGCCAGACTGACAACTGCAGATTTGTAATGCTGTAAACCTGAAGTAACAATTATTTTGAACTGGCTGAAACACCCAAACCCTGCTCACGAGTTAAAAACGTGCAATTGTTCCTAAGTTATATTTCAAATAATTTAAGGCTAATAAACCAGCTATAATGTGTGAAACGCTTCAAATTCTGGCAAATATTATTTCATTTTGTTGCAAAAAGACATCTAATACGGTAATATAATAGGACTTCATAATGATAGTGACATATCATACCCTCCTGTGATTAAATACAAGCAACCAAGTTAATTAACCACCCAATTATCAGCTGCAGGCAGAGCATGAATGCCTAAACAAAAATATAACCAAAATATATCCTTTTGAGCACTTCTTCATGTAATCCGTGATTAATAGCTCTACTTTCTCAAACTCACTTAATACAGAAGTAATTATAAGTTTACTATACAACTGTGGAGTGTCATTAGAAATCTCCTTCATTAAGTGTCTGGTGCTGCATGTCTCATATGTGTTCCTCAGGCACAGCAGAGCTTGGGTGGTTGTGAATAGCTCTGATTACTTGTTC
>WWET01000183.1:819489-844295 GCA_011038615.1 Limnodynastes dumerilii | reverse complement strand
GGTGTGGTGACCACAGCCAGCTATGCATTAACCTACATTCATGCCCATGGCAAACTGCCATCAATAAAAGGATTCTGTATAGCAATTAGTGGGGGGTTGTCTTCTAGGCAGATACTTTCAGTTACTGAAAATGTTTATGAATTAAGAAGGAAAGTTCATGCAAGCTCATCCGAGCTAAATAACACGTCTTCTCCTTCCTGTATATTGTGTGAAATTATTGTTCTGTACATCTTCATCTGGTGAAAAGCGTAACGTTTATATAGGTTTCAATGGGCCTACATTCAGATATCTCTTTTTGTATTTGTTTCTAGAGACAGCAAATGTTTTCTCAGTGTTTAACTGTATCAGTCCCTGTCCCTATTGGAGTTACATACTAAGGTCCCTAACACCCATGTATACATACACACACACACACTAGGGTAATTTAGTCAGCAGCCAATTAACCTACCGGTATGTTTTTTGACATGTGGAAGGAAACTGGAGCACCCGGAGGAAACCCGTGCAGACACTGGGAGTTCATACAAACTCCACACAGATAACATTTAATTTAATTTACTGAAGGTTTCTAAAGACATTAGGACATAGTTGATTGTGTAAAATTAGGAGCTCCTAAAAATCCAATCAGATGATACCATGATGCCAAGATTCTGGAGCTGTTTGACGTTTATTATGTGATTGGAACAATTACCTTCCAGTGTGTACCCTGTTTTACGAAACTTAAGGATTTGCTGCTGACATCTTGGTGCCAGATAACACTGAACACCTTCAGAGGTCTTTTGGAGTCCATACATTGACAGGCCATAGCTTGGTAGCACAAGGGGGACCTACACAATATTATGCTGGTGGTTTTAATGTTTTGTCTGATCAGTTTAAATGATACCTAGGACATCTGTGTAAGCAAATATTCTATAATCGTTTAAAACCAATGTAATCCTGAAATTGACATTCATGGATTACTAATAGTATGCATAAAGGAATGTCTTTGATAATTACATTATCTGCACTATTAAATTAAAACTTAAATAGAATAATTGTTACTTGTGAAGCAGTTGGAATTTAACAGACTTTGTTTTGTGTTATGGATGAGAAATAGACAATTGATCTTTTAATACGGTTGTTTTTAGTATAATTGATTCTGTAATCATTTACCTACTAAACCACAATTTAAAGTGTAGCAATAACCCAAAATAAGTCTGAACCTGTCAACAAATATTCTTCTCTATAACACCCAAGTTACATCTCCGAGTTAGTGCCTGAAATATGAAAAAAGGCATATTGTTCATTGACCATTGGGGAATATGTAATCCATTCCTCCCTTGGTAGTGCATTCCAATGATTTCATTGCTGAAATACCAAAAAATACATACCAATGATGAGACCACCTTGCTCCTGGTTGTCTTGAATGTGCCCTTGTTCCACTTCTGAGCACGATTCAAGCAGAATTTCTTAAAATGAATGACATGTCATGTCACGGGACATTTCTGAATTTAATGGAAGTATCCCAACTATTCTCAGATAATCCACAGTAATAGAGATCTACCACACACATCCTCCACTTAATCCTTAGCACTGGAACCCTGTTCACAGCAAACTGTACTCTAGGTATTAAGATTTTGTGTCATGACCATAGGTGGGACTATAATGGTGTACTGTAGGATGAAACAGAGGGCAGCTGGTAAAAATATATAAATAAAGTAAAATATTATAGTGGCAATATGGTAGTTCAAGATCTGAAATTCCTGGTACTTACCACATCAGGGAGTGGAAAGACTTACTGCACCTCACTTTAAGCTATGTATTTATTTTATTAATTTTTATTCATTCTCTGTATATTTTTTAATTGTATATTTAAAGTTGATATTTTTTAGTAAAAAATGAAAAATTGTAAACCATATGTGTTTGCATTGATTTCTTATTTAATGCCTTGATTCTCCCATGACCTGGTTACTCCTTCCCCAGGCAGTGCACCATCTGCAAGATGTTCTATGACTGGATTTTGTCCACCATTTGGCATTGATCAGTCAATACAGAAGTTACACTGCTTGCAAGACAAATATGTTTTATAACGGAAAGGATGCTCCAGTACAGTGGCACATAGCCAATAACATGAGGCTATTCTACACATAGGACCCTAGCCAGAGCTGCGCTTACAGCAGTTTTTCATGCCGGGAATTCACACTGCGCATGCCTACAAGGGGACCCATCACCTGTGTCCATATCCGTGCACTCTGCACTAGTGGAACAGGGAGTTCCACGATATCAAAATGAGAAAAGGGGCATTTTAGCTGTGTAAGCTGCCCACGCTTACACTATGTCAGGGCATGGTGAAAGTCATAGGCTCAGGTCATTTTCAATGGGGAAATGGTCATATGTGTTTAAAAAAAAAATGTGATATTAACTTTTGAAAAAACGTTCCCAGGTATTTTATAAATTAATGCATTTTTTTAATGCAGCTATGCAGGTGGAATGCTGAAAATAAGCTCAGGCATTGCTGTAAATAATGTATAGATCATTTAAAGGGGTGTTTTCATATTATACAACTGATAAAAATAAACCTGAAGCCTCTGTGCATAGGACTCTGCCTGCGATGTTTAGATGACTTTCTGTTTTCCCTTCCAGTTGTGTGTTTATGCTGAAACATGCAGCTCTGGATCTGACGTATATCGATTGCACATTCAGCTTTCGCAAAAACTCTGGATCAAGTCCGCAGTGTGAATTATTCAACTATTTGCAAATTGATGTCAGTTGCCACCATAAAAATGCAATTTTCGCCTTATAGACAGCCGAAAGCTCATTTTTGTCTGCCTCTTTTTTTTAAAATGGCTCTATTTTTATTTTTTTTATTTATGAACGGTTAACTTGATTATTTTGGAAGACCCAATGCACCACCTAAGGACAGGTGAATACGAGTATGGGGAGTTTTAGGGTCGGGAGGGGGGGAGTTTTCGGGTCAGGCTGCGAGGAGATTAGAGTTATGGAAGGGGAGAAGTAGGGTAAAAATAAAAGAAGCAATACTTGCTATTCGCGGATCCATCTTCATCCTGGGAATAATCAATTGCTTCTCAGTGAGGCAGAAGCAATTGATTTCCCAGGCACTTCGGTATAGCCCGGTAAAAAAAATGGCCTTGTTCGAGGTAGTGACCTTCACCCTTTGCAAATAATAAATATATATTTAACTCCACCCATTCCATCTATGTGTCCCTACTAATAGGGTTGTCCTGCTACTAAAAAATGAAAGATTGTCTACTATGTCATATGCTCATGTGTTTTTAAATGGAGAGCATCAATTAATGTAAGGTCTTAGGGGCAGGTGGCTGGATTCACAGATACGATTTTGCTACTTTTTCCGTGCGTATTTTTATGATTGGATTAACTGCGCATGTGTAGTAACTTTTTCTTACGCAAGTTACGTAGGATTTAAGCATGGAAGTCCATTAGGCACGGATTTGTAAATCGTACTTTGTGACATACGTACGGAGGGGCGTGGTTGTCTTCCTACGTGAAAGTGGGTGGGGGAGGCATTTAAATGGCCTTTTGAGGGTGCGGTTAGTAATGTATGCACGTAGCTAAGCAACTTAGGCACGTAAATACGCTCATAGAGTTAAGGGTGCCCTATGGAGGCGTAACACACCAAAAATCTGTCCGTGAGAGTTGACTTAAAACGTATGTGCGTATATTTGCGAATCCGTGCGTACTAATTTCACAAGGTCCCTGGGTCCTTATTAATGTGCCCTCTTCTAAACCCACCATCTGCACCCTCACGTCATCTCTTAAACAGGCTGTCTGAATCTGTTTGCTGTCCCATCAGCCAGGGTACAGGATCAGCTTGCTCTGGTTTTCTACTTATGCCTATATTAGACATTAACTCATAAATTATATGGTAATGAGACAAGTGCCTGGATAATCATCTGATTGGGTAAAAATAAACTGCTGTGTTTGATTCACACTGATGTTGGTGTAGTACCCATACACAGAATGATAATTGTATAGAGCAGCTGGTTATTGATATGCTTATATTGTCCAGTGTATGGCCAGTTTAAAATTAATTGCTCATAACAATAATGCAGGGTCTATAGAGTTCAGGCCTCCCTGTTTTGAACAGGAGAGTCATAAGATTTTCTTATATTATTATTAACGCTTTATATAGCACCACAAATTGCCTGCAGCACTTTACAGAGAACATTAGGCATTCACATCAGTCCCTGTCCCTATTGGAGCTACATACTAAGATCCCTAACACATACATACACACACACACACACACACACACACAAACAAACACACTACTGTTAATTTAGTCAGGAGCCAATTAACCTGCCAGTATGTGTTTGACATGTGGGAGAAAACCGGAGCACCTGGAGGAAACTCACACAGACACAGGGAGAACATACAAACACCACACACATAAGGACTAGTCCAGGAATTAAACACATGACCTTAGCACTGTGAGGTACAAGTACTACTCACTGAGCTACGGTGCTGCCTCTCACATAACACTTATATGTGAGATATTAACATCCACTGAGCAGTGTAGTAGGATTTTCCTAAGTCTTTATTTAACAAATCTGCTTATGATCTGTAACACTGTCTTTTTGTTACAGACTATAAATGAATATTTTCCCTTTTAAATGTAACTCCTATATTTGGGATTTTTATGTTGTCAGCGCTTCAGGCACTGCATCTGATTTACAAATGACTTTCAAGGGAGTGGATGTTGTTTACTGGCCACACTTTCTTTAATATACAAGATGTGAAATCCAATTCTTCAATGCACAATGACCTATTGTGTGTATCCTTTCTACTTTCCATTACTTGTCCTTTTACATATTCACCAGTCTTTTAAACAAATGTGTGTTGTGTTTTATAACTGTTTTTATCCCCTTTTTTGTATTCTTGGCTCTCTTTGCTAGATTCTGGCCCCGTTTGTTGTATATGTTGGCATTTATTACCCTGGCATTTACAAAATATTGGGCAAGATTTGGCCACTGGATTGATGGCAAAAGTATCAGGATTTCAAAGTGTTCTAGCAAAAATGTTATAGGGATTTGGCAACTGGTCGTTTCAGCATTTCTCTGAGGACGCAGGAATTTTAATACTTGTTTCAATTATGTTATTTTGTTACTAAATGGTTTGAATTGCAAGCTCCTTATTTAAATATAAAATGTTTGTAAAGAAAACCTTTTTTTTTTTTTTTTTTTTTAAGTTTTTTTTTTTTTTTTTTTTGTTTAAATTTTGTTGCTACTTCTTTGGAATATATTTAAAAGGGGCGTGGGTCCCCGCTTAGAATGGCCCTATTTCAATAGGGCCGTTTCCTCTGACTGGGATTTCGATTGCATATGCCTCAATGAGGCATTGCAAAAACCGAAAAGTAAGTAAAAAACAGTCCCCCCAATCCTTTCCCTAATTCTAACCGTAAACCTCCCCTTTCATTACCCTAAACCAGTGTTTCTCAACCTCGGTTCTCAAGACCCCCTAATAGTCCATATTTTCTAGGTTTCCTTAAAGAATCACAAGTGATATAATGAGCAGCACCTGTGGAGCTTTTAAAATGTGTCAGTTAGTGAGGAACACACCTGTGCTCCAGCAGTGACACCTGGAAAACATGCACTGTTAGTGGTCCCAGAGGACTGAGGTTGGGGAACACTGATTTAGATGACCTGAACTCCATATGAAAGGTCAGGGTTTCTGCACCCTCCCTCCCCTGCATCCTGACCCTAACCCTCCATCTCCCGCAGCCTGACCCTAACCCTCCCTCCCCTGAAGCCTGACCCTAACCCTCCATCTCCTGCAGCCTGACCCTAACCCTCCCTACCCCGCACTCTGGAGAGGTTACTCACCTTTCCCTCAGTCCGCCAAAAGTGGCGACGGTGGGATATTGGCAGTGGCGGTATTTCCGAATGAGAATGGGTGAAGTATGCAGATCAGCACACTCACCCATTCTAAAAAAAAGATATAAAATGGTGAGTATTCGAAATAGGGACATCCAAAAGTTCTGACCGGGAGCTGGAACTGATGTAAAAAGATGTTACTTTTGATAGTGATGGCAGTGCTAAAACAATACATAGCTCCCATCAATGCTGCATTCAAGAGCTCCAGCAGGTATCCGGGCGGTAGGGGCTACATGTGCCGCCTGTGTCTGGCACATATGCAATGGGAACCATTCAAATGCACATAGGACAGGTGTATTACTGCTTAGGATCCTGCCAGTGCACTGGGCCGAATTTACAGCCATGGCTAAAATGTTATTACTTACAGTTTTGCAATCAATTATGGCTTTAAAGAAATCTGTTGCTGTAGAGAACTGGGGGCACTCTAAGGAATGGATGCCATGTGCACAAATGAATGAAGACTGTAGATATTGTGGATAAGTACTAGCTGCTATATTAATTACTAGCCACTCCATTCATTTTTAGAACTCCGCTTTGAAGACCTATTGCCTTTCTGTGTGTATAATTGTGCCATGTCTAATCAGCCTTAGAGCAGCCTTCAGTGAGAAGTGTCCATTTAGGGTGTGGCACCAAGCATGTCATTTGCTAGCATTATCCTTTATGTGAACGCCAGCAACATTTTTATGCAGCACTTAACAGTGACTTGATGTTTAGTCATTTACAGTTCTTGCTCCGGTAGAGATTACTCTTATTTCCTACCATATAAAAGAAAATATGCAACTATATTCCAGCCAATTTAATCAGAAGTCACCTAAGTACATTTTGGGAGTTACACAAGGACCTTGCTTTTTCCCAATGTTGCTATTTATGAACTGTTTATTATATAGTGCCTGTATAATATGTAGTACTTTGCAATTCTAAGCAATATAACATAATAGTAAAGAGAAAAGTATTGTATTAGTAACCTCTGCTGCCGACAGGTATTATGATAAAGGAGGTAACCCACAACACTAATGGTACAGGAACAGAGCATGTTGTGATTAGCGTTTATTCTGTGCATACACAATCCAGGCAGCAATGCTGATGGTCTGATTATGCACCAAATAGTGGTTTGGAAGTGATTGGGCAGCTAACCCGTCCCAACAATGGAGTTATGGAAGCTGGAATAGGAGTCATGGCGTTGTCAACAGAGGGGAATGATCATAGGCATAGGCGGTATGGATGGCCGCCTAGGGCCAAGCGGGTCAGGGGTCCCTAGGGGGCTCCGCGCCTATTCCGGACCGTCACCCGCCAGGATTGCATGTGTGAAGTAAAGGCCCCACACAAGGCCGTAGCAGCCAGTACAGTGGCGCCGGGTTCATCATCCCGGTGGCACTGTACCGGCTGCCGCGGCCCCGCGTGGGGCCTTTACTTCCCGGACACTGTATTGTCACATTGTTTAAAAAAAATAAAAAATGTAGATGTGTCATTTCCAAATTTTTGTCGAGGGTTGGGAGTGGGGCTGTGTCGCCTAGGGCCCTGCAAAACCTAGGGCCGCCCCTGGGAATGATCTCCTCTATGAAAAGGGCATGGCCACACACAGGGGGTACCTAGCACTTGGATAGTGTAATCTACTTAACACCCAACCTTCTGTTTAAATTGACCGAACACACTGCTGGCAGTTGAGCACGGAATCCATTCATTGCTGCTGTGATAGAAATAACAGAACAAGCCTACCCAAAATGTATGTGCTATATTGTAATTATCATTTACATAGTCATAAATGTATTTCATAGTGGATACAGAAAACCATAGCAGTTTAGCCAGCATTTTACTGGAAGTTGGATTGTACGGAAAGAACAGCCTAAGCCAAGAGTTTTAAAACCGTAATCATGTCAGATTCTTTCAGTTCAAATATATCAAATATACTGCAAATATATCATCTCTATTTCACACCACCGTATTCATGGATTGCATGGCATTATGGGAATATAGGCAATATATGTGTTCAGAATGATCCTCTTCCTAAGTGTGAAGTGGAAACATGACTCCAGCAATACCTTTAAAAATAATTTAGGGAAAACGTTAGGGAAAATCGTAAATCACTGCTGTAATTCTCAAGTTTCTTGTAACCCCTACTGTGACCACAGTGTGTTTTGACTATGTGATGTCTTCACTGTCACATTAATGGTTGACATGCCTTTTAAGTTGTGGCCTCTTCTGGGCTTGTTTCCTTCCTTGTTTTTAGATCAGTTACATCACACATACCACCTGATGTAATTGTCTTGTAAACAAGCATTGTGGACCTATGGGGAACTATAGAGGCCAGTAACAATGTTGGAGGGTGTTAAATCTGTTATACCATGAGTATTATGGACAGTCCATAAGGCAGGGAAAAGCAATGCTCAGAGTATTTCAGTTCATATAGGGGCGGATATACCAGTTCTGCCCATTTGCAGACTCAATGCTCTAATACCATCCCCTATACAGTGTAGGCTGTTCTGGTCAAGTCATGTTTACATACTTAATCTTGTTTAGCTGTCACTTACTATAGCCACAGTCTGCCCCTATCAAATAATTGTATCCTTGGGTCCTATATCAGTTAGGAATTCCAAGCAATAAAATAATCCGACCTAAGCGTTACAGGGCTGTTTTTTCAGTACTAACAAAATCTATCTTGCTAACACAACAATTATGGACCCATTCTCCTGATAAACGCTCTAATGTCTGGACACTTGTTGTGTGGAACAGTGTATGTTGAATGTCTCATGCCATATCCAGTATACTAGAACCAAAAAACACATAGGCCCTGATTCACACTTCGTAACATGCCTAAATATACACAGGCCGTGTGCACATCTTGGCAATTTTTTGAGAATTGCGCATATGTGATCGAGAGGTTACACACGGCAACTCTNCTCTTTCCCCTTTCACACGGCATTAAACTCCATGACTAATGAGATCTGTAGGAAGGGGCCTGTCAGTACTCTATATAAGTTGTGGGGGTAGGCAATTAAAATGGACTGGGATAGCAAACTCTGCACAAATGTACGCACAGAGAGTATCCCTATGGAGGCAGAAGTCAGCAAAGATCCGTAAGAATGTGAGGAGTATCATGGTAGTTGACTTGCCAGGAGCATAGTTTTGTAAATCCATATGTACTTGTATTCTTCTCATCTGTAAATCATGACCATAATATGTGTGTGTGTATTAGGTCTTTTTATTTGAATTAGTCTCCTGATTTTGTGGCACACCCAGGTGTAAGCTCAGAAACCCCACTCCCCTCCCTCACAATGATTTTTATTTATTTATTTAGAAGGCCCCCCCAAAAAAAGTAAAACAGAATAAAGGGGCATGGTTTCATGGACTGGCTTTTAAAAAGTGGGTGTGGCTTCATGAGTGAGCATGAGAAATCCCTCCACAGAGCTGGAAATACTATATATAATATATATAATTGGGTCTGGGATTGGAACATACTATTATATAAGGGGATATATTATGTGTCTGGTAATGTTACATACTATAAAATAATGGGATATATTATGGGTCTGGGTATTGCACATACTATAATATAAATAGGATAAAATAAGGGTCTGGGAATGGTATTCTGTACACTGTATATAGTGTGCCATTCTCAAAGCCTAATATATACTTTGTATATTATAGTATGTGCCATAACTAGACATCTAATATATCACCACATGTACTTTATGTAGTGTGTTTTGTCCAGACCCCTAATATACTTCGCATGTATTACACACATTGGAAACCTTTCAAAATCCTGTGTTTGCCATTGACCATATCCTGTTTGTATCAGTGAAAATTTGGTCAATGATTATCTGAATGAAGCCCTTAATCTCCTCCTTTTTACTTAACTGTTCTCTGTATACATACAACATCTCATTTCCTTCCTTTGAGTCATTATCTATTTTCCAGACCCACCTCTATACACAGCTCCCTGGACACGTCTGCCTATGATAACCTTGGTGCCTTTTAAACTATACATATACATTACTCTGTTTGAAGCATTTACTTTAATCTTTTTGTTTGGTCATACTCTACTGCAATTCCGAAACATGTATTTATTCCCAAAGTTGTAATGCCTTTGAAGATTATTAGTATGTTTGTTGATTTTTGCATGGCAGCACAGAATCCAGTAGTGGTTTAAACATATTAAAAGGACATTTAATTTCACAGCAATTCACATTGTATCAGTGTTAGTGTGTCAATAATATTATAAAAAAGAGAAATGAGTTTTAAAAAGAAACATATGGACATTTAGAAGTGGCTGTTTGGATTTGGAAGTGGCGGTAGGGGCACTTAGAAGTGGCGGTACGGACATTTAGAAGTGGCGGTATGGACATTTAGAAGTGGCAGTATGGGCATTTAGAAGTGGTGGTATGGACATCTAGAAGTGGCAGTATGGACATTTAGAAGTGGCGATATGGAAGCATAGAAATAATAGTTTTTATGCTTGGAGGTTTAAAGCTTTTCAAATAAATCAGTGGGAGAAGTGACAGTATGTAGTTTATTCTATGGTCAGCTTATGAGCTGTCTGTGTTGGTGCCAGAATTGCAAGTCAAGGCACCAAAATTAAGAAAGTTACAGATACACTCAATGAAAACTTACACTTCAATTTTTTTTATTTTATAAAATGTTACCCCCTTAAGCATAACCCTCCAAAGTTGTAATGCCTTTGAAGATTATTAGTATGTTTGTTGATTTTTGCATGACAGCACAGAATCCAGTAGTGGTTTAAACATATTAAAAGGACATTTAATTTCACAGCAATTCACATTGTATCAGTGTTAGTGTGTCAATAATAATATAAAAAAAGAGAAATGAGTTTTAAAAAGAAGCATATGGACATTTAGAAGTGACTGTTTGGACTTGGAAGTGGCAGTATGGGCACTTAGAAGTGGCGGTATGACTTCTCTCTGTTCTGAGTTTATTCAGTGCTAGGTGACTGAGGAGAGACAATGCAGACCACTCACACCATTTTGAGGTCCTGTGCTGTATGTCTTCATACCCCAGGCATGTAATTTAACGTATATACAAAATACTATTAGATGGTTTATTTCACTCGTTCACCCAGTACATGATCAAATGGGTTTCCCTCAGTACATGATCTAATGGGACCATGTCTTACAGAGAAGCAACACAGCCCTTTCCTAAGCAAAAACTTACCAATGCACCCAAGCTAGTCAAGATAATCTATCGGTTCTTGAGACCAAAGCGATCATATTCGTATTTCTGCATAGGGCCACCTTGTAGGCGTCCATATTGTGGCAGCAAAGGTTAAAGGGCTAGCTGGAGACATACAAGGCAGCTGAAAGGATGACTGGAGACATACAAGGAGTTAAGAGATGCCTGTAGATATATCTGCTATTAAATAGCATTGCACATAGAAAGAGGGAACTGATTTACAGCTTCTGTCCACCTTGCAACAGCAGCTGAAATTCAGCGACCTCTTTCTATGTGCAATACTATTTTATTGCACCTAATAGAACACACACACACCAGTATATCATCCAGCCCTAGGAAATGTAGGACTTTTTATTTTATTTTCTAGGTGAAAGAGGCTCTAGTGAAAAAGGCAGTTACAGATAAAGGTTTTTACATCCTCAGTCACCTTTACTATACATGGTGATCATTATAAATACTCTATTTATCCACACACATTTATTTGATAAGAAAAGGCCATGATGGAGGTTGGGGATACAAAAACCTCCAAACCAGACCTCGTTAAGTGCACGAACTTAGTTACTCAAGGCCTAAACCATGTTGATTTCAGGGGGGTTCAAGTTAATTGTATTCTTTGCATGCAGAGATATATCTTTAAATTGCTTACTACACACAGATACTGACCAGCTTTACTATCACACTGTTATTTAGACTTGGGTTAGGAAACATCACCTCTCAACACTAATACTGTTTGCAACAGATGAAATATGACTCCCCTGAAATCAACATGGTTTAGCCCAGGAGTAACAAAGTTCATGCACTTAACAAGGTCTGGATCCAGCCCATCATGTTTTCTTTACCAAAGTTTTAATCACTTTACACTTTTTTGTTTCAACATTTAATGAGCATTTCCACCTGCAACATTTCTGCTGCAATAGCAACCCATTCTTATTAGTATAGTTCTCCCATCTCAGAACTAATGAATAGGAAAGACTGAGCATTTTAGAGACATTTATAAGCAATAGCTTCCAGATGCTGTTCTTCTCGTTCTGCGCTATAGTAAAATGGTTCTTCAGAGACTGAGTATGATCAAGTCCTTTGCATTTAGATGAGAATGCTGTAGGAGGATGTGTAGAATTTGTGTTCTTCCTTATAAACTTATAATGAAAACATGTGGATACCAATGACTTTTTTGAATAAATTTAAATTCAATATTTTCAATTATATGGATCGTAAACGTATTATTCATTTATTTTGGTATATCGGCACTTTTTTTTCAATCTGCATTATCATCATGTCACACACAGCTGTGTAAATAGAAGTCAGCGTTCTCGAAAACAAAAAGATCTAAGTTCTTTAAATATGAGCTGTCAACTGATAGTACATATAACCCATAGATAAACACAATTAAAAAGAATCTTGTAAAGAGTGAATTGACTTGTGCTGCTCGTTTTATTTTTAACTGTGTATAAAGTATTTGATCGTTCCTATACATAAAAATCTTTCTATCTTTTATGCCTTGTTTAATCTTATGCTCTACCAGAATGAATCATAAAATACATGAATAATTAACAAACGTATCAATCCACAAAAGTAGCTGTTACAATGTCGCATCACAGACTTTCCAGACACAGAGAGGGTGGACAGAACCCTCAGGTATCTAAATTTCAAGGATATAGATATAATAATCATCCAAAATAAAAAGACAAGATGAAATGGGGAACCACTGACCAAGAACAAAGCAAACAAAAAGAGAAGGAAGGTCCATTAAATTAAAGGGCGCCGTGCCACCATCAATAAAGCAACAGTGAGGGGGAGATGTCCTGTGGTAAGGCGGCTAAGCATGTGGATAGGGTGAGTATGGGGTTCATCTAGCTATAGAGAGGTCTTTTTCTTGTTTATTAGTTATTATTTGCATTATGCAGTTACTGCACATATACTTTGATTCTCCTCATTTGCCTGCACCTTTTCTTTCCTCCTATCCGCAGTGCTATTTAAATGTGAGACACAGGTCCGGATTCACAGTTCCGTAGCTTTCGTCTTGCGTGCGTTGTTTTAAGAATTGACCTACTACGCATACATAGCAGCTTATTTACGCTATCTACGTACCATATCTGTACGTAGATTGCGTAAGCAGAAAGGGTACGTAGATAGCGTAATTAAGCTACTATGCATGCTTAGTAGGTCAATTCTTAAAACAACGCACGTAAGACGAAAGCTACGGAACTGTGAATCCAGACCACAAACTCCCCATAATATGACCTCTGTGGCTTGTGATTTTGTGTAGATACTTTGTATACATTTAAACATTTTGCATTTCCAGTCCTTTTAGTTGTTACTCAATAAAATAACATAAAAATCAATCTTCTCTACCAAAGACCATCTGATGTCAAAGCTATGGGGTAATTCTTCTGCTGGGAAACAATTAGTTATTTCTGGTTTCTCCGTCATCTGGAGTTCCCCTCTGAGCACATCAACACCTTCCCTCTGGACTTTTCACTTCCCACCCTCTTCTTTAATTCTACCTTTTATGGTTCTAGAAATGACCTTTTTTATTATTTATAATGTTGTAACAGGTCTTGCGTCCCCTATGGAGCTTAAGCATGTCTGGACTAAAATATCTATAGCTATACTTTTACTGCTAACTNNCTATACTTTTACTGCTAACTTGACCCCCCCCCCAGGACCCTCTAAGGTGGAATCATGTACTTACAATAAGTATGATCATTAGTCAAATGGTCTTTAATGTCTTCGTTTATTTCCCATGGGCAATAACATCAATTTGACAACACTAAATTTGCCAGTTTCGTTTGTTTCGCCTAATAAAGTAATTTAAACCTGGTTGCTGCCTTTGTCCATGAAATTCAAGTAGATTGTGATGGCACTATAAAGATAATACACCAAAGGGATGTGTCCTGTGAATAGCTCCACCCATGGATGTGTGTCTATTGATGCCAGGAAAACTATTTCTCAATATTAATGGGAGCATCAGTATTTATTGATTGTTAAATTGTCAGTGAATACTTATTGTGAAGATTGTGATGAGAAGATCCACTTCATCTTTATAGAAAGCTAAAACTAGGGGACACTAGGGGAGCTGATTAACAAGACAACAAATTGTATTTCTCATTTTTTACTGCATTATTGAAGTCATATTGTCTTAGCCAACTGCCAGTCTTGGATTACATGTTGGCCTCCATGAAATAGGCCACCTCCACAGTCCACAATATAGGGAAATAGTACAACATTTATAAATTGTATTACAATACAATGACTTCTTGAACTGAATGATCATCATCAGGGAGATTGCCCAACACTTTAGGTAATCAGGGAGATCAACCTCCCTTTAGGGATTCTCCATGATATTCCGAGAGAGCTGGCAACTATTTATTTAAATCATGTACATACCAAATTCATTCCAATGATTACACAGCAGTAATATAGTTGTATCACTTGTACAGTACTTTTGCATGACCAGTGATCAGATACATTCTCCTTGTAATGTTCTGTAATTTTTGGGGGCTTTTTATATNNNCAGGGAATATACTGTATATACTGTATACTGTTATTCTGGTGATGTTAGATAGTCATCATATTTATATAAGCCAAATGGACGAAGCAATCATATGGAGAATGAAATGGAATTCTGATTAATTGGGTATATTTTTCCAAAAACTATATACTTAAAATATAGTACAGCAAATGTTTTCCAGATGTAAGTATTACATAGGATTCATGGTATGACAGGCAGCACATCCCTGACTGAGCAGCTTAGATTCCATGCTAAGAAGTACATTAAACTCTTTGTATGGAATTCTCGGCTGGTTTTTTTTCAAATGTATTTTTTGTCTCAAATTTTTTATTTGGTAACTCCTGAATTAGCAAATAAGTATCTTAGGGCCTCATTAACTAAGGTCGATGTTGGCCAAATCGCCCAAAGTCCCGGTACTTTAGCTGTTTTTGTCCCATCGTCGTATTCACTAAAGCCAAAGTCGATAAACCCTCCCAGTCCTGACTTTTCTAATGTAAAACATACAACAATGTAAAACAAAGTAAAACATACAACACGGTGGATTCACTAAAGGCAATTTGACTAAATATACTAGTGCGGTCTGTGAGGGCTTAAAAAAATTGCCTCCTGTGTGTGCGCTTTCATAGACACACACTTTAATAGAAAAACACATGCCAACATAGTTGACATGTGTTTTCCACACGGTAAAAAACTTTAGATGCATTTTTCTTTCACTTATCCTGCCGACATGTATACTACAATAAGGAAAATCATGGTCATGAGTTTGTGGCCATGCTAATCCTTATAGTAGTGTAAGCGTCAGCCTGACAAGGGATTGAATTCTACCATCAAATGTGTAATGTGTCCCTAATAAATGATAAAAATTCCCCAAATAACATTTCATCATTACATGACCTAACTATACGTTTTTAGCCATGAATAAAATCTTAAAAAAATGTCCCTTACTGTGTAAATAGAATTGCATGGTGGCCACCGTTTACAAATGTACACTAAAGTGAATTTTTCTTAAAAAATGTGTAATAAAATAATTAAGTAAAGTAGCGACTCACCGTTTAGCAGGCATCTGTCTTGGGATGACTCGCTTGAATTTTCATCTTTCTGTGAAGATCTTCTTGAAATGTTGATTGAAGATGCTTGTCAGCTTGCAGTGAAGAGGGTGGTCCGGTGCTTGCAGCTGGTCTTTGGCCTTTTCTGGCACCTGCCACGATGTCCTCCTTCTTCCTCTTCTGTGTCCCCGCTACTAATGACCGGTCTGTCGCTAGAGGGCCCGCTTTTATAGCAAATAGGACTTCATAAACACTAGAGTGCTCACTAGAGCCCCATAATGTAGATAGCGTCATATTTGCTACAGAAATGGTACGTAGATAGCGTAAATAAGAGACCATGTATGTGTAGTAGCTCAATTCTTAAAACAACATACGTAAGACAAAAACTATGTAACTGTGAATCCAGACCTTTGTGTCTGGAAACGTTCCTTGGAAAATAAACCCCATTTCGATAAGGTAGCCTTGCTTCAGGTTTATTAACGACTTGTTCATGCTGTGACTACTGCTCTACCACATCACAAAAGTGGAAGCTGTTTGAGATAACGTATATTTAGTTTTATTGTATGTTCTTCTGCCGGGAGCAACCCATTGGTAGACTGTCCACAAGGAAACACCATGGCTAGCAATGATACCTGCCATTTAAACATGGCTTGTTGTTGTGTTATTATGATCAGTTATTAAGTGGTCTTATAAGTCTCCACAGTTAACAAGAGACAGAATAGTTATATGGATCCATTCACTGCAATGTCATTTTGTGTGTCACAGAAGACACTGACATTCATTAGACCAGACAAGAAAACAATATTCAAAGGAAATAAAGTACAATACTATATTTAATTAATTAGCTTTTCTTGATGTAGCCCTGATTTCTCTACACTGTCCCCTTTGCTGCTGCTGCAACTTTTTCAATTCTATCTCTTCAGAGTGTGACATTTGTCTTCTGTATAGCACATAGTACATGTTTAGTTGAGTTACTCTCCCCTTTCTGGCTATTCTCATTGACCAGACCTTTTCACCCACAGAACTGCCTCTCACTGGATGCTTCTTTTTTGGGAGCCATTCTCTGGGTCGGCTGTGTCCAGAAATCACAAAAGATCAGCAGTTTCTGAGAAACTTGAACCATCCTATGTAACATCAGCTATCATCCAATACTCAGAGGCCCTTATATCACATTTCATCTCCATTCTGCTGCATGGTCTAAACAAGGGAAAATCTTGACCAGCTCTCTCTTTTTATGCAGTTAGTGGATAAGATATTTACAACAGGTGAATGAGTGAACCTTATGTAGCGGCCACTTAGTATACAAGAAATAGTAAAATAGAACTTATGTAAAGTTATTTTATTGGTACGTTAAAAAAATTTTTATTATCTGTATGAAAAAATAAAACTCCTTATAAGCAATCCTGCAAATTGTTAATTTTACAATTACATATCGAACAATGCAGTACAACGAATAAAACTGGTGGTTTCCGATCTGATTACTTTGTTGAATTTAAAATCATATTGGTTTTAATTGTGCTGCGTAAAAACGCACACATAGTAAATACGGATCTGTGAATCTGGTCCCAGATCATTATGTGAAAACCAAAGAATCTTGCCTTCACCACACAAATGCCAGGTAAGAAGAATGAGAGGTGGGGAACTTTTGAAAACATAAAACAAACTGCACATATCAGATGGTTCTGTCACTGAAAATTATTTAACAGCTTATTGTTAACACAGTAAATAGGTAGACTAAGTAGATAGGAAACATGTAAATGCCAAGCCTCAGCTTTTAATCAGCACAATTAAAACCAATATGATTTCAAATATCATGCCAGGAGGTGGTGCTTTGTAGTGGAGATGCATTCTCCGCAGCTGAAAGCTCATTTTCGCCTGTCTCTAATTAATAAATACTACTGTTTAGAAAGTCCAAAGACTGTGGATATCAGCACCTTAGACGCACATTCACTTGGCAGGACTGTTGGCATGAGTGACAGTGAAGGGATGCTTTAAAGATAAGTGTGGATAGTTGGAGCTGTCCTAGCCCTCAGATGCACAGCATCCAGGTACACCCTGGGGTAATGCCATCATCAGAATGAGAAAATGCATCTGTTCAAGTGTATTTCATGAATAATCAGAGATTAACAATGAAATAAAAATGATGGGGGGTGGGAACAAGCCATAGCTGGGATTAGAGATCTTGGAACAGTGTCACCAGGATAAAGATGGGAAAAGTCCAGTCATAATAACAAGAAATCTTTGCATGAGGCAGTGACATAAATATTTTTTATTTCTTAGAAAACTTTCGTAAACTTTTGCCTGGAGAAAATAAAAAAATGTTTTATTGCCACTGAGTATTTCTAAACATTATTTCACAATGCTGTTCTGCTCTCAATAACAGAAGCCAATTATAGACACTAAATCATGTATTCCAAGCATTCAGCAAATACACATACTGTAATGCACAGGGTCATAGACTTTTGTTGTTATTGGACCTGGTTCACAGATAAGAGTTAGGTGCAGGCAGATCCGCACCTAAATCACTCTTCCAGCACACGACCTCCCCTCATGTTATAGTTCTACCTTATGCCCCGAGGCGACGTTACGCCGCCTTTTTTTTACGGAACACAGCGTTACAGACCGCACCTACGCTATCTACGTGCCTAACGGCTACGTAGATAGTGTAAATTACCTACTACGCATGCGCAGTAGGTAATTTCGGAACCTGCAGCTTCTTAAGTGTGAATCAGGTCCATTATTATTATATTATATTTTATTTTCATTTTTTATTTAATTTTGAAAAAGTCCTTAAAAGTTCATTGGACACAGTACAATAAAATTCACCATAAATGTGAATATAAACTAGTTTTTCAAAATTGAACAGGGTGTCAACCAATACATAAGGGGCTGGATCCAGACTTAAGTAAGTGCATGAATTTAGTTACTCCTGGGTTAAACCATGTTGATTGCGGGGGAGTCATATTTCATCTGTTGCAAAACAGTATTAGAGTGGACAGGTGATGTTTCCTATCCCAAGTCTAAATAACAGTGTGATAGTAAAGCTGGTCAGTATCTGTGTGCAGTAAGCAATTCAAAGATATATCCCTGCATGCAAAGAATACAACTAACTTGACTCCCCCTGAAATCAACATGTTTTAGCCCAGAAGTAACTAATTTTAAGCACTTACTTAAGTCTGGATCCAGCCCAAGGTTATTATAGCAGAGTGAATAACTAAGGCAAGAATAACTAACTAAAGTAATGAAGATACCAGACTACTGAGAGAGAAAAGAGAGCCTACAGGTGCAGCAGAACTTCTAAATACTGAGTACTAGAGAAAGATCCTTACATCCTAATGACAAGGGAGACAAAAATAGGTGGCATGCAATGATGGAGTGCTGAGGGTCAAAAAAGGCAAAGGTGTCAAGAGCTGGCTTGCTGATCATGTATATAAAAGATAAGGGGGAAATTGGGGGATGGAAACCATTCAGAGCACTGCACATGCAGAATAACTGCAGCTCTAGTGAAATCTTTAAGGCAAGAGTGGGAGGAGGTAATCTGTGTGATATTAACGCAGTGGGTCATTGGCAGAGTAAAGAAAGATTGATGGTAATATAGAGAAGATGAGTTTGAGATGTGCCCCTGACTTTATAGGTACACATTTTCTGCAAATAATCTTACTTTGTAAAGCAATATTTATGGGAAAAGTATATTTTAAATGCAAAAGCAGCTTTCTAATGAATGTCAGCGGACAGAATTGTTCTTAAATGACTTGTTTCAGCTGCAATGCTTACCTGGAGTTATTTTATAATATAGATGACAAGACGGTATGTTATATCAGTACATATTTAGTACAATGTGTATTATGTGTGTAATATCCGTTTTCCCTGAAAGTCTCATCTTTGGGGGCTGTTTGAGTTTTCTAGAAAAGAAACTGTTGCTGTATCTGTATTTCAAGATGAATATTAGTAAGTAGCTGCTTGTGTTTTACCCATTTTGTCAGCACTGCACTTTAACAACCACAGTGGTCTTATACTTATATCCCCCTTGAGAGGAAACTAGCTCACACACACTTTAACACAGTTCTAGGGATACAACATGAAATAGAGCTTCGTATTTATAGACCCAAACAGTGTGGGGCCCACTTAGTATTAAAGGGTGATAACTGATTTTTAATTGCAGCAATATAAAATCTAGTTTTGTAGTGATTTATTTGAAATAGGAGGGTATGAACCATCAAGGAAAACTACATTATGCATTCCTATTAGCAGAATAAAAATGTGAATTATCTGCTAAGAGCATCTTACAACGATTGCCATTGGTAAATAGGTTTCACTGGTGATTCTGGCTTTCATATATTCGGGTCTTTGTTAATTAGGGACAAACGTTAATAGCTAAAACACTTATGCGCTGCAGATTGGATTAATATTGACTGACTAATTACCATGAAATATGACAATTGGACTGAAAAGAATGAGAGCTCTGTTGATAAAGCTAATGTTTTGTTTATGTAGACAGGCCTTTTCTGCTTGGAATTAAGAGTCCTTTCTAAGTTTATTCTTGGGTTGTGTTTCCTTTCCCTGTGGTCAAATCATTCATGTTTTTATTTCCTGTTTTTGCTTCGTTGCTATTGGACACAATTAGTTATACAGTTTATATTATTGTATCCCATATTATCCTTTTAGGATTATTACAATGGAAAACTTCACAATTTTTTTTAACATTTACAAAAAAGTAAAACATTGGCAAGTGGCAGTACAGATCTTTATCAAAAGGAACAGTTTCCAGGGAACCTATTGATCACTACAGTAATCTGCTAACTTGTATTGGCATAAAGAGGGAAGAATGTGAAACAGGATGATAATTCAATTGTTTTGTTAGTTACATTGGAGACATTTATGGAAGTAACTAGTGATGTAACCATAAAAGGAAACAACGAGCAAGATTTTACCAAGTGACACATTTGAAGAGTCAGTAAATCTAGATCAATTGTCTTAGGATCGGATTCAGATGTTTTCCGTACTTGCGGGGGTCTGTCCACAAGAGAGGGTGGTGAACTCCCCCTATCACTCCCCTCTCTTGTTCTTAAATAGTGTGACTTACGGTGCCATAAGGCAGTCTTAAGTCACACTTGCGGATAAGTGGTCCGTTATTAAAAACAGCGTAACATCTAGAGGGTGCATGCACCCTCCAATCCATAGAGCCCACTTAAGCACTACCTACATCAATATCAGTAATGTTTGTTTGTTTTTTTATTCCCCTCAGCCTATACTAAACATTCCTTTGTTCCTTTATTATTACATTGGAGTAGTGATTTCCCCAAGTTGTTTTTAGTTTGTTTGTTTTGGTTTTTTTTTGTTGTTAGCAAATCCACAATTCTCTTGTATTTTCAGGCTAATTAGTAATGCTTGGGAAATTGTACTGTAAGAAAAAATTCCAGTATACATTGCTCAATTACATGACACAAATTAAATTGTACATGCATGTCATAGATGTTCATCCATATCTTCGTATTGATGTAAGTCGTGATCCGCAAGATCAGAAGGTCCAGAAGGGCTACAGATATATGCATAGAGTATTTTTTTTTTTGTCTTTTCTATTGTGCAAAGGAGGATAGAAGGGTGTTAATTTCACAATTTGGATAGTAGGGAAGGATAGCACTAACAATATTTAGGGAGTTTGTGAGGCGTGTGCCGAGCTGCTGTTCTTTTGTCTGTCCCCAATAAAGACAGAAGGTACTGGAATAGAGCAGGTAGGAAAAGAGATTATTAGCACTCAGGCCTGTTAGTGGGTATAAGAGAGGGGGAGATGGTGGCGTGTAAATTAGGGATGGCAGAGGTTAGGTGTCAGTACAATCTAGTACGTAGTCTGGCGGTGTGGGGTACTAGGGTCTGGACTTGTTGCTCAGTTTGGCCTGGGGGATTACAGTTCTCAGTCTCTGAGGTGGTCACAGTTACTTTAAGTCGTGGTTGAGCTTGTGCACATAATTTTAGCTAATCTGTTCTGTGATATCATAACCGTAAATTTATAACAATAAAAATTTTTTTAAACTATAAATCATAGAAATAATGATGTCCTACTCCCATACAGATACAGAGTAAACTTCAGGCCTAGGTACGTAACTTCCTACAAAGTGGTTACAGAGCTGGAGTGGAGATGCTGCCCTGGTTTTAAAGGGGAAGATTGCAAGGATGGATCTGCTGACAAAGCAAAGCAAATACCATTGCAGACCCCCCGGCCAAGTAGTGCAAAGAAAGATAAAGGTAAGAATCTCTTTGTTCCTGTTTATTTTTTTCACAAATTTATTGTGGTGAAAAATATAATTTGAAGATCATATCGTGAAAAGTAAGATTAATAGTATATCATTTTTTGGGGGTAAAATGTCAAACTTTACTTTGGGGTAAAAAAAAAAAATACTGAAATGTTTTTTTTCTTAAATAATACTTTATTCGCAACAATAACTGGTCACATGAATCCATAGTGTTATGACTATATTAAAGGCGTCTAACTGCACATTTGTTATTCTTGCACAGCAGAACAGATTGGACAACCCCAGGACCCAAAATTTCAAGAATTAAATGAAGCACAGGAGAAAAAGATTCAAACTCTTGAGGAAGAAATGCTTAGACTCACACAGACTGTGATTGACCTACAAACCTCTTTGTCGGGAGTAAATGAAAATTTAAAAATCACGGTTCAAGAGGATGCTAGTAAATTTCTAAATGCATGGCTCAACAATCTGCCCGCAAGTGCTACGGGTGGTAAAACAGAATACTATCTACCTGGCAATGCAGAGAAAGAAGAGGGAATGAAAGATCTGGTTTCAGAAATAACAAGCGCCAGAGAAGAACTGCTAAAGAAAACTGATCAAATTGAGGAACTGAACAGAAAAATCAATGCATATGAGGAACGATTAATTGAAATTGAAGAACTGTCACGAGGTCCACCGGCAACCATGACAAGTGGTAATGTGCAGCAGGCATATATAGATGACAAATTAGAAGGTCTAAGAAATGAAATGCTTGAGGGGATAGACAGAAAAATGGCCGATCTGAAAAACTCTTGTGAGTATAAACTAATTAACATTCAGCAGCAATGTGAAGAGAATGAGAACAGCTGCTCAGGAGTCAAAGAATTAGTTGAAGAAAAAGAAACTGAACTTCGCAATGAAATTAACAACTTGCGATCTCGAATTCCTTTAAATGCACCAAACAGTAATTCAAGTTGCTGCAAGAATGCGGACTATGACACCTCACTGAAAAACCTGGAGAAAAAGGTTGAAAGGATTGCTGAAGCCCACCGGGCTCTTAATGCCAGACTAGATAATGAGGTCCAACGTGCAAACACCCACAATCCAGACCAGTCTTGGAATGAAAGATTGAATGAGTTGGAATTTAAGTTTAACGTCACAGAAAAAAATGCTGAGGAGCATTGCTTTTATATTGAGGACACTTTAAGAGGTTTAATTAACAACAGTGTTGTTGACATGAACAATTTAATTGACTTTAAACTCCAATTGTTGGAGAACAGTTTGGCAGATGCCACCAGTAACCCTTTGTCTCCTGTTGTACATGAGGTGGATGATCTGAAAGATGCAGTACAAAGACTGGATAATGAATTAAAGTCGGTGTTGAACGGGAATAGTGGTCAATTCAGCAACACTGAAGGATACAACAACAATTACCATTTGATTGAGACTCAGTTGGGCAATTCACTTTTCTTAAAGTCTCTTACAGATGCCATGAATGAAAGATTTGAGTTTCTTCAAAATAAGACATTGGATTTGGAAGCCTTGGAGACAGAACTGGGCATGGTTAAATTTGATCTCTACAGGATTGAAGACAATGTGGGTGCCTTAAATGATAAATTAAACTCCTTTAAAGGACATCTAGAGGAGGTTAATGCCACTGCTACTAACACACAACTTGGTCTTTCTACAAAATTGGACACTACCTCAGTCATTTCTGCAAATGGCGAATGTTGTAATAATCTCCAAGACAAGTTTGAAGTACTAAAGCGTGAACTAACTACTGATAAAGGGAAATGTTCAGACAATAATCAGGGGATTAAAACTGAAATTTCTAAAGTTGACTCCAGAGTTTCTAAATTGGAAAATGTATGTGGAAAGCTGGACACAATCTCTGGAAGCCTACAGAGGATTAAAGATGGGCTTAATAAACATGTGACCAGTTTATGGAACTGTATACACAACATCAATGGGACAATAAAGTCACATTCCAATGACATTTATGGCTTGAAGAATTCTGTCCAGGTGTTCCAAACTCAGGTCACTAAAATTACTACAGACCTTCAAGATCTTGTCAAAAGCCAGCCTGGAGCAGGTAAGAATGAACAATACCAATTATGGTTGTTAGTATGGTCTTGTAATAGCGTATAAAGTGTGAATTACAAAACAAAAACTAAATTAATGTGTCTATCTATCTATTTATGCATGTTTTTTCTTAGTTAAAACGCATTTTAACTATTTTTTAAACTATTAACTATTTTGTAACTACTTTTAAAAATTGGAGCGAAATTGGAACCTATACTGCTTTTAATTCGTGTAATTGTTTTAAAAATCCACTTCAAAAGTGTTTGACCAAATTGGAACAAGTGGAATAATAATGAAATATTAGCATAGATTATAATAATAAATGTATCTACATAATTGCTTATTAAACATATTATTTCCTGTAATAGAATGGACAATATATATGTGCAATAGTTACTTTTTCAGTGCACTGATCAACTACACTCTTAACTGAATATAATTTAAAGACTTTGTTCGAAAATGTCTATAATGATTTTACAGTGACTACAGTCCTGTAAAGATTATTTATTTGTCTCATGTTCATATAGACATCTATGTGTACTTAAGCTTTCTCAATTACTTAACCAAGCACTACATCCATTTATCCTCATTACATTGATAGGGAATATTCATGTACATTAATAGAAAACAATCAAGGTATAGGATATTTAATAAAATGTCTATAAGCAAATTTATATTTTTTGTCAATAGCAACCGCTTAGCGTCTAGCTATTGTTTATCAGAGGTTCTCAACCAGTGGTACTTTGACCATTGTCAGGTGATACTTAGGGTAACCGGTCAAAGTTATACGGAAGTACGATAACAAAGGGCCAAGGGCATAATTTTTAAAATATCTTGATATCTAAAACCCTGAAGATATATATAT
>WWET01000183.1:806457-819350 GCA_011038615.1 Limnodynastes dumerilii | reverse complement strand
ATATGATATGGCATGAATATGTGGCTTCATGATATTTAAAGTGGTACTTGACATGATTTCATAGTGGGTAACTGGTACTTAAAAAAAAAAGGTTGAGAACCACTGATCTAGTACATTGTAGAAAAGGATAGCTAGAATATGATTGGCTGCTCTGGGGCAGCTCTGAATTTACTTTTTTTTAAAAGTTGCTACTAAATCAACCTAATAGCTCCTCCGATGTTCACTGCCTGATGTGTGTTGTGAATGTCCTTTTAAAAAGGATCAGTGATAACTAAACCATATAGGTGTTGCATTTACCAAACATCTAAATGTAAATGAGATTTCAAAAACCTGCAAGCAGTTGTTTTTATAAATATTAGTTACCACAATTTAGGGTTTAATTTTATTAAAATGTTTAAATATATTCCCTAAGCCAGTGGTTCTCAACCTTTTTTTGAAGAGTACCAGTTACCCCCTATGAAATAATATAAATTACCACTTTGCATATCATTTAGACAAATGCCTTATACATATATTTTCAGGGGTTTAGTTGTTTTTGTAGTGATATTAAGGTGCATTTTGTATATACTAGTGCCACTTGTTGAGAACCCCTGCTCTAAGCTAAGCTGTTGACACTAAACTATTTGTAAACCATTTTCAAGGACAGTTAAGAAAATGAAAGTACATTTCTGTTGGGTGTGTTGTGTGTTGATTTGCTTGTGTTGCACTTAGTTAAAAGAGAAGCCCAATAATTCTTTGAATTGAGCTTTGCTGAAAACAAAATCAAACTTCTTCAAACTACTTTCTACAAACTCTACAATCAAATTGGTGTTGTGTCCTGTTATTACTTTATTATTCTTTCATTTCTCTATTTCATTTTTTTTTTTATTTCAATTCAGTCACACAGCTGTATTGGAGTGTTTAATGCAAAGTTATAGCTGACAAGAAATTAGATAGCAGATTATTTTGTTTTGTAACATTCATCTACTTTCCACCCTAGATTTAATCTCACATTGATTGAATATAAAAGATTGATCACATCTGCAATTAGAGTAAACAGTATTTTTTGTCCTTCTTTAGGCACAGATCCCAAGCAAACACCACAGGTTAATGTTATACCTCAGATAATACCAAGAGCCACAGCTAAGCCATCGGGTCCATACAATCCTCAGCAGCCCATATATCCCCAAATACCTGTCGTACCTTCAGTTCCTAAACAACCCACACAACCACAAGCTCCTCAAGAGCCAACCAATACAAAACCAAAACTGCCACCTTCCAAACCAGTGGCACCTACCTCATCGGGGTCTGTCGTCATACCCCTAATTCCTGGACGCAATGGAGTCATCTTGGAGCAAGGACAAGCTGGCCCTCCTGGTAGAGTTGTGAAGTTTGAATCTGGAAGACAGCAGGGTGTGGATGGGCAGCAAGACATGGAGATGTCCAAAGGCTTTGCCGGGGCACCTGGTAAGTTTATTTATATACAATGCATCAGTAGTACAATTTTACAACCGTATCATGTTGTACAACATTTGACATGAGCATGTTACATGAACACAAGACAATAGCAATAAAACAGTGTTATGTAAGTATACTTTCACCACTATTAAACTTATAGCAGGGAGATAAAATTTGACAGGCAAAAGGGATATTTATGATAGTTCAGCTCCTATTATCAGTTATTGACGCGACCCTATGCAGCATGTTAACTTTTAATTTCCTACATATTTAAGAGAAGGAGCCGCACCTCAACCAGCCAAACCCATAACCCCTAGTCCAATATCAGTGGCGGCTCATTATCAATAGTATGCAACGCATACCATGATGTATTTTGTAAGGATGAGTGTATTTTTCTTTTGATGGGGGTTGGTAAGGTATTCATATAAGATTCCCAAACTGCAAAGAAACTCTCAGTTCTTTTTTCCTTTTCCAGTAGGGTCTCTACCCAGTCCATTTTAAAAAAGATGATGTAACTTTTCCCTAAAAAGCTAGAATGGAGGCGGTGATGTACTGGACCACTGCTGCAATATAGTTTTCTTGGAGGCTGCACTGATAAACAAAAGTAACTTTCTACAACCCTTAGATACTCTTTGTTCCCTAGGAACAATACCAAATAAAGCCCGGAGCAGGGGGCACAATGTAATAAGTCTGCCTCTGAGTCACCACACCTAAAGCAACTATGCGTGTCAAAGAGGCCCATCCGGTACATTCCTGAAGGGGAGTAGTAAGCATAATGGTAAAGCTTAAGGAACATATCCAAGTATTGATAAGAGGGCAAAGCTCTCCTAGAATAGTTCAAGGCCATCATTAGATCTTTACACGTTAAGGTCAGTATTACATAGGTCCATCGGGCAATACCCACACAGAAAGAGGCATAATCAATGGGGACATGTAGGAACTTGTAGTATGTAGCTATTGCCCTCTTCTTAATGTCAGTTCTGTTAAGCAAGCAGTCCAATGGATTATCTAAGTCCCTTTCAGAAAGAGCCCGAAGTGTCACAGCAGTATAGTGTTGGGCATGGAAATATGCTATTTGATGGGTAGCCAAAAAAGCGTATTTTTCAGTGGACTAGGTTATTACTTAATTTATACTTACGGGGTAGCAATTTTGGTTACCTGGGTCTTAAAGTTCACAGACCCACATCAGGATATAGCGAATATGAGTGGATGGTGGGTTGCAGCAATATGCACTAAATAAGAAATGCTTTGATGATCAAGACTTGTGGCAACTATATAAATGACCATAAGACCAATACATTAGGACATAACAGACAAATTAGAAATGTATATTACTCAATGATTGTAATTATTATTGCTGTGCTTGGATTATGTTTTAATTCCTCACCATACTGCTAGCTGGAATATTGGAAAGATTTATTTTCCAAAGTGTGCTATAGAAAAAATATACTAATAAAGTAATAAATAAATAACAGCAATTTAATTATTTTCCTTTTTTACATTTTATTTGGGATGGATTATAAAAAAAAAACCATAGCTTTTAAACCACTTAATCAGCTTGTTGATCATGACAGAAGCTTGAATACCATGAGAGAGCCATGTGTTTCTGACTCCTGACATTGTTTATTGATACAATGTTAAGAGGCTCTATTTACACAAGTAAAGTTGCAGTAGAGAACACAAAACTTTTTCATCTTTGGAATGTTGTTTGAGTGGGTAACTTAACTGGAACCTAAAGGAATAAGTAATAAAAAGACTCTCTGTTCTGCTTCATATAGATATTTATGGTAGGTGTCCTTCCTGTACTGTGCATATTGTGCACATGATTTATTAAAAATAATTAGAGGGTAAACAGGGTTGGGGAAAAAAAAAGTTTTTTGTTTTTAAATAATTTTATTGCATTGAATTGAATCCTGCTTATTAATACTGTGAAACATTACTATCTATTAGAAACCTTGATCAGCCATGTTTTAATTCTTTCTAACATATCAAAGCCTTATAACTTTGAATTGTTAATTTATTTACATATTTTAATAAAACTATTGTTTACTGCTTATTACTCCTTTTACAACTGAATATATGTAGAGTATAAGTATAAGTAAATGTTAAACATTAGTCCTACCGATTACTTATAATTAAATAAATTGTTAGAGGAGGTGTTTGTGGCGTCTTAGCTGATGCTAGGCAGATTTAGTACCTTTCCGATCTGGTTCTCCCTCCCACCCTTCTTTTATCTCTTTTGTATGTGTGTGAATTTACCACATTAGTTGAGTTTACTCAATGAAGGCCACAAGCAACAAGAATGTGGAATAATACCAGGGGGATTCCCATATAATAAGCTTTTTTAAAGAAGGCTCCAAACCATTCCTGTAGTCACCTCATAATAGAAAAAAACAAAGTAGTTTTTGGTGGTTTAAACCAGTTAACCCTCCCACTAAAAATATATGTCTTACTCAATTATCGCATATTTGTTTTTTACAGGTTATCCCAAACCAGCTCCTAAGCCACCTGCAGATTCAAAAGGTAATCCATTTTGTGTGTGTTACTTTGTACATAGTCTTCTTCATACACTGTCTGTGGGCCAATGTTTAGCACACTTTTTCTATTCTTGTGCAATTGAATGCACTATTTTTGCATTGGAGCAAGACTGTGCCCACTTCTCACAACGTTCTTCATCTCCAGAATAAAGGATGACACATATACTAATTTGTTTTCCATTATAAGGAGACAGGGCTGCTCTTAGTATTTCAGGGGCCTCCCCAACACAACTGCATTATCCTCACTACAATTACTCCCCCAACATCTTCTGATACAGAGCAGTGGCCTGCTAAGGTACATTAAGGCACCGTGACTCTGTGTATGATGCAGCAAGGGTCTGCCAGAGGTCCTATCTGGAAGTAAGGATAGCGATTCCAGCTTACCCCTGTCGCTGAGTTTGATTGGTGTGGCAGGACGAAATCTCTTATTTGTGTTTTGATGGAAAGATTTACCTTCATACCTGTGGAGAAAAGTGAGGGTGGACGAAGTATAAACATTATGCTTGGTATATTTAATCCATGGTTGCCGACTCTATTGGAATGTGTGGTAGACTCCTAAAATTTTAGGCATTTCTATCGGTGTTCTGGGGGAGAAAGCAAATCTCCTGCAATGGGAGAAAGGCGTCTTAAGCCCTGCCCCCTTGCCATTGAATACAGTTAGCCCTAGCATTACTAAGGATGGGCATTGCTTGGTGATATAATTTGCATCATCCAATCACATCACTAGTAACAATTTAAATTCTAGCACTGATAGGCTGAGGCCTGGGACTCATGAAGTCATTTGTATAAATTTGCATCTCAATCCCTGCCCCCATACAAGCAGCTTTTTTCCCCCAAAGATATCCTGGAGGGAAGAAATGAGAAGTCAGCAATTATGATTACATTATGAGCAAGATTTCCAAATTCACAAACAAGTTTCTACTACAAACCACAATAGACTGTGATGGTAATCACCACCCTTTGTGATATTTACCATTTACACAACTAGTTGAATTTTGAATGTTGTTGTGTAACATGAATATAATTTGTTGCATAACAATTAACCCTTTTATTGTACTTAGTGATTTGTTGTTTTTTTTCATTACACCTCCTGACCACAGCTGCACAATAGATTAAAAATAGGAAGTTGTAAAGTTTGGAAAATATTTTCCACAATGATTTTTCACTATAGATTTCTGTGAAATTAATTTTTTTTTTATTTTCAGATCATATAACAATAATAACAACTGCATTTTCGGAATCAAAAGGTAATATTATTATGTATTAAAAATGATTTCACCATAAGAGTTACATTAGGATTCCTACGACTATGTAATTGATAATATAATATGTGTGTGTGTTTTTTTTTTTACTAGGAGCAACTGTCACAACTGCTCAGATATCATTTTCTGCTGGACTGACTGAGATACCGAATTCTTTTGAAGTTGGCCTCATTCCCTTTAACAGTGTGTTGGTTAATGACGGAGAACATTATAACCCCATTACAGGTAATACGCTGTGTATGCTGCCCCAAATGACTTGGCTTCATTTTGGACAAAGAAAGTTGGGTTCATAGTTATCAGATCTAAAGCAACAGTCACAAAATCGACAATGATGGAGCTAGCGCCATAATGTTATGTTTAGCATGGTACCCCTTTGTAGTGCAGTAAAAAAATAAAATAAAACATTGCTTACCTGGCTAGTACCTGCACCTGCTCCTGGCTCTCCACTCTATCCCTGAGGTTCCCGGCTCTTTCCTCCACTCTCTCTGCTGCTCCCGGCTCTTTCCTCCACTCTGTCCCTGCTGCTCCCGGGTCTTTCCTCCACTCTGTCTCTGTTGCTCCCAGTTCTGTCCTTTGATCAGTCCATGCTTCTCCTGGCTCTCACCTTCACTCTATTCCCACTGTTTCCAGCTCAGCTGTTTATCTTAAAGCCATTACTGCTCCTGATTCCCTCCCTGATGCCAATCCCTGCTGGTTTTGGCTTTCTCATATCCATTTTGTATTATTTTTAATTTTCTAAAATACAAACTGCTCCACTCTTGTGTACTTGTGTTCTTTTCTCTCTTTGTTGTTTTTCTTCTCTTCCCTCCCATGACCGCCACTGGACCGACATCAAAGGCAGGTCCCGATTAAGGGTTTAGGCCACCCAAGGCTAATCCACTCTAAGCACCCCCTCACCTTCCATGTTATGCTACTATACAGTATATAAAAACAAACTTATGTAAAAATTCACCTTCTCTCACCGCACCCCCACATGTTTATGTTCCAACGTTATCCAATATCCACTCCACTTGACTTTTTAAAAAGGCCATTGCAATCTTTGTTACTCATTTTACTTTTAAATAAAATCACAGAACAGAGGAACACAGGCATGAATAGGGACTTCTGAGGGGGGATAAAGTGTGTGTGGGAAGAGTGTTTTTTTGTTGACAGTCACCATTTTTATTTCTCCTTTTTTTTTATTCTAAAGCACCTTCTCAAGGATGACTTAATGTCAGACATACCATAGGAATACATTATGATTAAAGCCTTGATGCATTTTTCTTTTCTTTCTATATTGGATAACAGCTATTCTCTTATATTTTAATATTTTTAATATCATTATATTTCATGCAATACCTTCCCTTTTCAAAATTTTGCACACACAAAAGGTTACAGCCTTAATCCACCAAAAACCTTGCACCTTTGTCAGTCTATTGGACAATCAAACTTGATCAAAAATAGGATTATTAGGGCATACATGTAGTATCGGGGACCCACGCGACGCAGCAAGCAGCACAGCGGAGGGATCTCCTCTGCCCTGCCTCGCAGCAGTAAAAGTGAATAGATTAAATAATATTGTTTAAATATTTAGGGTTAGGGTTTGGATTTAGGGTTAAGATTTGGAGTTAGGTTTAGGGTTAAGGTTAGGGTTTGGATTTAGGGTTAGGATTTAGGGTTAGGTTTAGGATTTAAGGTTAGGGTTTGGATTTAGGGTTAGGGTTTTAGAGCCGCAGCAAGGCAGAGGAGATCTGCTTCGCGCGGGTCCCCAATACTACAAGTATGCCTATTATTAGTTAGGTTTAGGGTTAGAGCTATGGAAAGTGTTGGCCTTATACTCTACAATACTCTATGAAGGGTGTTAGGTTACCAATCCTGTCAGACGGTTGAATGTTGATCACTTATCCCTGTTGGCATAGAAGTGTCAACAGTGTAACTGTCAGCATTTCGGCTATTGGAGTAACATACTACTCCCATGATTATTTCATTTTTCTTCATATAGGATACAATGTACTGTAGCAGTTTGAAATTAACAATAATCTAAAAACAGCAGAATCTCTCTCTTTTTCCACCCCAGCAATATGCAGGTATTTCTACTTTCCATTTTGAAAGAAATTTGAATGAAATACACAAAATTCAACTTCAGCCAAGACTTTGGAAATACTTAGATTTAATTGTTTATAATATACATTTCCCTGGGACAAAAGCCATTTAAAAAGTGGCTAGCATCCATTGGTCCTTCATCTGTCCAAAATGTGGTCTTATTTCAGTATAGTAACCAAAGGATATATGAAGTCTTTACTACCTCTTGCATGGAACCCATTAAGCCACATGTCTTTAATGAAGTGAAAAATGTAACATGGCACTGGTTAAACATTGCAAATAAACTTGCCCATAAATCATCGTGTTATTTACACTTGTAGATCGGCTTGTATTCATGTGTGCATGATGGTGGCATGAGTTACTTAGGAAAGTGTCTAAACATTTTTAGGAACCGTATGTTTTACATATTAGTGCTTCAGGATGTATAAAGTTTTCTATAACCCAAGTAAGGTGTAGTATTGGTAATGTAGCAAATCACTGCATCCCACTTGTGTTCCCTAGTTTTGCTACTGAGACCCATAAATGGGATTGGGTTCCTGTGGAGCCAGGAGACGAGAAAAAAAAATGAAATGCAAAAGCAAGTCATTATTACCTCATCTGTGAGAACTGGGAGTTTACCATGCTGGAACATTTAACAAGACGTTTTAGCATGAGTCACTGATTATTCCAATGCATTCCATCTGACTGTGTCTATATACAGTATTTATTTCTCATTCTCTGTTATGCTCCTATTATGCAGAATAAATCAGTCTATGGCAAAAAGTAAACAGCATGAAGCTTTAAAAAGGTTGAAGATGAATTTTCTAGGTGATTTATTAACATAATGCAAATCAGAAACAAGTTAGGTAAATAGACACTTTATTTTGAAATCGGCTTTTAGAAACAAGCCACATTTTTGCTTAACTAAAAGACTGATCTATGCTGTATGTTTAAAGCCAAGGGACACAATATTGCAACGCCAGACCCTGTAGCAAAACGTAGGTACTTTCTGGTGATGGCGCTCTTGCATTTAAGGCCCTATTTTGATTTTTTGAGCATGTGCCCATAGTATATGCTGCTGGAACAGGAGCAATCCATAAAGTGTAAAACAAAACAAATACTCTTCTATCTGCAGATGACTGCAATAAGAGCTAAAGTAAATGAAAAGAAGTTTTATAAATGATTAAAGCCAATAGAAATGTCACATCCAGACAAATCCCAGTTTTAGTTATTAGGCCCATCCCTACTGTAGTTAGGTAGTAAGCCCAGAGGAGGGGGATGAAGCATGGCAACAGCCCAACATGAACTTATGAAGGCAATTGGCAACATAGATAGCAGTCAGTACTGTGTTTACAAGTGCTGAGCGCTGTTTATAAATATATTGCTGTCCTTTGCTGGCGCAAGAGGAAGAGGCATGGCCAGTTGTCAGCAGCTGGCAATGTATTTATAAACCACACTCATAAGAGTCCATTTACAAATAATAATTGACCTGATTCACAACTAAGTAAGAACAAATAAGTAAGAACAGGATTTAAGTGTGTATATTTAAGAACAGTGCATGCCCAGAACTGAAAACTACGCACTTAAACTATGTATGAATGATTCACAGATAAGAACGGCTACTTAGGAATGATTCATGATTGAGAATGTAATGACATCCGCATGCGTGGCTAGAAGGGCAAGACTCTTAATGCAAATGAGCAGCATTCGGGCTATTAATGTACAGTATGGGCATTCCTCGTGACATAAGAATGATTCACAGTTAAGAAGGCCTTGCAGAAACTAACATACGCATGGGAAAAGATAAGAATGCTCCCTACCATTCTTAAGTTGATATCCACATGGTTAACAGAGAGCCAAAGCTTTCCTGTTTGTTCAGCACACAGCTGCTGTGTGATTATAATGAGTGCATGTGTTCACTTTGATTGAAACAGTTAGTCTTATCTTTTAAAACTGCTGTTATGTCACCATTTTGTGTCTGACTTAAAATTTTAAAGGTAATCATTATTTAAATTTATTTGCAGTTTTTGCATAAGTTCATTGTTTGTTGTAAACATTTTTTAAACAAACTTTTTTTAAATTTAACTTGTGTCATGTTTGCATTGTTTGTGTGAGACCTTGAGATACAATTTTTTTTTAGGTCTAGTTTATGTAGATATTTATTTTCATATTGATGTTATAACAGCTTTGAACGTTGAATGGTTCTTCCTTAATTCTTCAATAACTATTTACTAACTACTTTAATTATAAAAAAAAAAAAAAAAAAGAAAATCAATCTGCTTCTTAATTGAATCAGTTAATGTGTTTCTTTGCTTAGCTGTGAATCATGAGGATATTAAAGATCCTAAATATACAAGATTCTTAGTTGGGAAATAAGAATACGTGCCTAGAGAAAAGAACGTTCTTATCTCCTAAGAAGCTAGGGATGTGGTTAGCATTTTTCTTTAGGATCTGTGAATCGTTCTTGCTTATCTTTGCTGTGTGTAAATTTAGGAATGTTCCTAAATTCTTTCTTAAGTGTGAATCAAGTCCAATGAATCAATCTGTATATTTGACCTCCGGACTGTGTGAGAGCAGCTGCGTTGTGGCATGTGACCATTAGTATTCAACTGGACAGCTCCAGTCACATGACACACCGCAAGAGTGAACTACTCTTGCACTGTGTCCAATAGGCCGGCGCTGTCCGGCTGAACACTGAGGTGTCACATGCTGCGCCACAGCTGCTCTCACACAGACTGGAGGACAGACTCAGGTAAGCAGGGTTTTATTCTTTTGTTTCTGACAGGAGAGGAAGTCCCGCCCTTCTTGTCTTCAGCTGCTCCGGCTGTTATTTCCACAGATGAGAGGGAACGGATCCTCTTCTCATCTGTGCACTGGTGGGCTCTGTTGGGTATGTGCTCTGATGGTGCAGATGGTGTCTGCAAAGCCATCAGCGCCCAGGACACATGCCCTACAAAACCCACCCTAGTTACGCCACTGGTGCGGAGTACTGTCTTTATATACTCCAGGGGCTAAATTTACTTAATGGCGGAACCAATCAGATTCTAACTGACAATCTCTAGTATGTAATAGGATAGTTAGAAATATCTGATGGTTGCTTTTTTTTTTTCTGCAGTTTAATAAATCTAGCCCCAGGTATTGTACAGGTTTTTTTTTATCGTTGTCTAGTTCTCAAACTATTTTTTGTTTTGAAAAGATTTCAGTACAACCCATCTAAACATTGAATGAATATATCTTAATCTGTTACGTGGGTGACATGAAAAGCATTCCACTCCGGACCCCCACACTCTGGAAACATTCCTGTAAACTCCTATAATCACGAATGGACCTTATAAAATAGAGTTAGAAGTCAGGGCATCTGCAAGCTGTTTGCAAGTTCTCTTTGAAGGCATATTTATGAATCGTCACATTCCCTCTGTGGATGTAGAGACCGAAGCTTAAACTTTACTAATAAATGTAAAATTATATCTTTATATGTCTTCAAAAAGACACTTTGTTGACAAGTTTTACTGTACCAAACACTATAAGAATGATGTAATTTAAATTCTGTTCATATGCTTAAATCCTACCAGATGCTTTACCCTGATTGTTTTACCCCTGGACATTCTATAATGTGGCACTGGTTATGCTTCTAATACGAAGCACCATCTTCAATTTGCCGTTGCAAAAACAGGTTAATTTAACACCCATTGTTTTCCACTCCTGGTATCCCCAAAGTCTTCAACTGTGAACCCAGGGGATTGGTATAAAGTAATTTGTAGTGACTAAATTGCCCTTAATTCCCTACATATCTCATTCAGTGTTTTTATTTTACCCATGGATGTAACCTTTATAACTTGTGAATTGTTTTATGGAAAAACTGACCTGGCCTGCCACTTTCTAACAAGAGATCCAATGCACCATCGCTAGATATTCCAGATATAGACTGGGATTTAGGATAAGCTTGCATTTCTTAATTGGGATTTAGAACATGGAGGCCTGCCAGGCACTCTGATCCTCTGAAATCACAAATGTTAAGCTTTGAAGCCATAAAAGAATATTGTGGGAGTGTACACACAATACAATATAATTCCACTTGTTTATCGTGTGATCGGCACGACAGTAGGGAGAAAACCCAGTTTAAGTAGGGGCATTGTAAAAGAAAGAGTAGCCCAATTTAATTCTAAACTATGGCTGACTGGGGAGTCATCAGGGCACATGTGTCAGTTCTTAAAGTCCAATTTGAGAGTCTGCTTTATGTTTGGGACACTAGGCATTTAATAACCATATTCATTGCTTTGTGCTTTTTGTTTTACCTTACATTTTTCATTGTAGTGGAGAGAACAACGTTGGGTTAAAAACTATTATAATCTGTATGACTAAAGCTGTGCATACCCCACAGTGATTATAGCTGGGACTGATAGTCCTGGCTCAAGTGGGAAGGACTGCTGAGATTGACAGGAAGCCCTTACAGCTGATTGGCTGCAATTGTCAATCTTGTAAGAATGCAGAGCTTTCATTACTTTATTACTGCTGTACTTGCCAATAGTTATGGAGTCAGATAGATGGGGAAACGCCAGGAGGTGGGTTACCAGTGTGATAACTGGAAATGGGGACACACTACATAAAATCGGAAGCTTGTGTCTGATCGATTTAAAGCTTGCTATCAACTAATCATAACAGAGCATTTCTGGTAAGATTATTGTTTTATTGCACAGCTCACTACAGCGATAACTGGCCCTAACTTTCAATAATTTCAGGTTGATAATTGCTGTAGTGCGTGTATGTATGTATGTGTGTATGTGTATATATATATATATATATATATATATATATATATAATATCACGTGGATACTGTAATGTATGACAGTCCCTTATTTATTAATTATTGTATTACAGATGGGTGGAAATTTACAGTTTGTGGGGAGGGGGATGCCCAAAACCCGAGCATCAGTCTCCCACTTTATATCACTTTATGGAGATGGCACAGCTTATTATGAGCGGTTATTATGGATTGGGAACTGGCACACTTTATAAAGTATATTAGGGGTCAGAGATAGCACATTGTAATACATGTGAGCTATATTAGGATTTAGGAATGACACACTATATATAGTGTGCCATTCCCAGATCCCTAATATACCCCATATATATTATATATATGCTTAGACCGCTATTATACCCAATATTTACTTTATATAGTGTGTCTTCTCTAGACCCATATATTAGGGGTCTGGGGATGGCACACTATAGAAAGTACATATTGAGTATATTAGGGGTAAGGAAATAGCACATACTATAATATTTAAAGGGTATATTAGGGGTCTTGATATGGCACACTATGTACTGTATACACTAATAAACTTGTACATATTATATGTACCATTACCAAAGCCATAATCTACCCAGTATATTTTTTAATATAGTGCTCCCTCTCTATGGGCCTGATCCAGACCTACGCCGATGCGCTGTGCTTACTAAAGCACAGCGTATCGGCGTTCACTTTGACTGACACTCCCCCTGTGCGGGCATATGGCCCCTTCCTACCTGAAGGCTACCCTAACTTCAGCTGGCGTAAGGAAGGGGCCATACGCTCGCACAGGAGCATATGGCCGC
>WWET01000183.1:787324-798411 GCA_011038615.1 Limnodynastes dumerilii | reverse complement strand
TCACACTGTGCCCCCCCCCCCCCCCTTTAGCACTCATACAGCATAAATGATCAGATTCTTTGATTCTATTGAGGAGATCAAGAACTAGGCAATAGAAAACACACCAGCATTGTAGAAAGTCAGAAGCATAGTTGCAAATTCCGCATACTGCATAACAAGTGGAGTTGGGCTTGTTAGTTTGGTCTTTCATGTTTTTCTTTTACATAGTCGCAGATTGCAGTATTTAGCAGCGCTAAAGCAAGTGCTGTGGACATTGAGTAAACTATACCTTGTAAGGATGATGAGTGTGTTAAATTGTCAATTTCTTTCCGGCGCTATACTTTATTTCCAAATAAGCATGAATCAGGTCATTTTTGCTTTATAGAAGCTTTTGCTTGTTGATTTGTACCACAGTAACACCTCCTTTGGCAGAAATCATAGCTTCCTAACATTAATTGAAGCCAGATGAGCCTTTCTGTAAGATTTTCTTCCCCCTCCATTATTCTTGCAGAAGTATTTCAGCTCAGAAACATTGTTAGGCATCGATGTTTGTTCTACATATTTGTATCCTTCCCACACACTTTCTGGGTCTTTGAAGACCACTCCAAAAACTGGTGTTTGCATTTTGTTATTGGTTGGCTTGAGGTATATCTCTAATCAGTACCCAACGAGAAACATAGTCATATGCTTGGCTGCATAGGAAGAGGAATTAGAAGCAGAAAGCAAGAAATAATGGGCCTGATCCAGACCTATGCCCGCGAGCGTAGTGTATGATCGCCCGGGCGTATAAACTTTCACGCCCATGACGCTCCCATTGATTGTACCTACTTACGGCGGCTGAACCCTACCCTAACTTTTTCCAGCGTGCGTACGAATTTTCGGACTGATACGCTGGTCGTACGGGGCTTAGCACGCCCATACTGTACAATTTAAATGGCTATCTCCGCCTCTGTGTAGTAACTCGAGTGTCCGGACTATCGTCGAACAAAACGCACGCCCCCTGGGCGAAAAATACGCTCAAAATACGCTCGCTGTTCGCTCATGTCCTTCGGACGACCGGAAGTTGTCATACTGCACATGCGCAGTGCGTTTTTTCGCCAGGTTTTACGCTCCCGACCGGCGTACGATCGCTCGCGGGCGTAGGTCTGGATCAGGCTTAATGACACTTTATAGGTTACTGGTACGGCCTCACCTGGAATTCTGTGTTCAGTTCTGTTCATGTCTCCAGAAGGATATAAATACATTAGAGTTTGGTGTAAAGAAGCGCACCTAAATATTACATATTATGTGTCACAAAACATATCAAGAAAGACTAACGAAACTAAACATGTATAGCTTGGAGCAGAGAAGGGAGAGATGGAATATATAGCTTTAAAATATATCTTATATCTAGAGGTGTAACCAGGTTCAGGAGGGTGGCATTTTGCAAAGGTGGACATATATTAGAACACAAGGGCATGCACATAAACTGGTGGGTGGCAGGTTTAGAGATCTTGGGCCAGATCCAGAATTAATAAAGACAGGCAATTTATGCATGCTATGTGCATAAGCTGCCTATCAGTTGATACTGCACATGCTCAGTACTGTGGATTACACATCGCAACACAGCAGCAGCTGGCAAGCATTCTGTCTGATGCTGCGTTCTGGGATGAATTCACTCTCTGATGGTGGGATGAGCCCACTCACAATACACATGGTGGGGGGGATCCAGAATGCACATCATACAGTAAGTAATCATGCTTGGGATCAATATGAGGATATGCTAAAACTTATAATAAATTGAGGTGCCTTGTTGTGGTGATTTTTTTGCGAATTAGCAAAATCCGGACTGGATTCACAGTTAGAGCATTTTTCCATACATTTGCCTCTGCTGATGAGGCTAATACATGGAAATTCTGATCCACAGCCTCGCATGTAGGAGAGCAAGGCACCCCCCCCTTCTCTTCTACACAAGGTGTGGCTATCTGCCAGCAGGACACTATCTTACGTATTTTGCACGCAAACCCTTCAGTGCGGAATACTGTGTTGTACTAAGGGCTTAGCCAAGCCCTTACTGTGAGATTTACATGGCACATCCTGTGTGGGGGGGCTGATATCTGCACAGTATCGGTTGGCTCTACTCTGTGGCGGGGATAATGGTACTGAGTATGTACACTATAATTTTCCAGCAGAATTCCATACAGCATAGAGAAGTCTGCCGGAGGTCTTAGTTATGGATCCCAGCCTATGTTATTTTATTTTTAACGTCACTTAGTAGTTAAAAAAAAATAAAAAATTGTCTAAGTTTGTTGACAATAACTAAATCTTGATCTATTAAATTCAGCAAAACACTATAGACTGTGCTATTAACAATTTAAAAATCTGCCATTGTTGTTTGTAAATAGTTTTTATTGAAGTCACAAATGACATATAATTGGTACATAAAATGGCATCACAAATTTGCAATATACATCAGTTGCTAAGAGTACCGCCTAAAAAGGCAGTAGTAAGGCTCTACTATTAGTCAGAAGCATACTAGTAAATCCATTCCGTGATAATAAAGGCATAATGGAATGTAACTCCCATTTTTATATTAATAAATCTTTAAAAGAGGGACAGGGCAAATATGTTGGGGATAACTCAAGGAGGGGGGAAGAATCCAGAAAGGATATATAGGCGATCTGGAGAATTAAGGGAGTTTCCAGTGTTGCCTAGCACATATAACTAAGGAGTAGTAATTGTTAAATGGTTAGCCATCACTCCTGTAGGTCTGGGCTGTTGGAAGGTCAGGCGTATAAATTATTATTGGTTTGTTTTATGGATTGGGGACTGGACGCATCAAGGGGCTAGAGTTAAGCAAATCCTTATATTTCTGTGAGGATTGGAATTCCAGCCAGTAAAACCAGGTGTCCCTAAATCTTTCATATCCCTGTCCTGGGTCAGAAGTAAGGTCATCCATTTCCATGTAATAATTTACTCTTGTGAGCCATTTCCTGTATTGTGGGGGGATTAGTAGTATATAGTAGATATTGTATGGGTGTGCTATTGTTCTTCTGTGCAGAGGCTCTCCAAAGAGGTTTCAGTCCTTCGTATGTTTGCAATACCTTTTGACATAAGGGGCCTGATCCAGAGCCACGACGGGCGAATGCGAACGTTCGCTCGTGCGTATCAACATACACGCCCCTAACACTCCCATAGTAAAGTCCCTGCTTACGGCGGCTATACCCTACACTGGGTACGACCGTCGGCCGTACGAAAATTCGCAGAAAATACGCTGAGAAAATACGCTTAGCACGCCCATACTGTACAATTTAAATGGCTACCCCCGCCTCCCAGTAGTAAAACGGGCGCCCAGCCGACCATCGTAAAAAAAATACGCCCAGCGAGCGAAAAATACGCTAACGATACGCCCGCTATTCGCTCATGACGCTCAGGCGACCGGAAGCTCGCTATACGCTCATGTCGTCCAGCCGACAGGAAGCTGTCATACTGGGCATGCGCAGTGCGAATTTTCGTACGAAAATACGCAAAAAACGGGCGTACGCTCGCCCGTCGGACAGCAATTTCGTAGCTCTGGATCAGGCCCAAGGAGATGGCAAATTTGTATATAGCAACAGTATTCCTGCCTCAAAAGATTATATGTGGACTGAAGTTCTGGAAAGGTGCAGAGGTATCCCTTATCTAACAACTGTCCGATCTGGAGCAATCCTCTCTCCATGGAGAAATCACTGTGATTTTATGTTTAAAGGCATAGCGAATGCCCATGGAAAAATCGCCGTACATGATAAAAATCCTTATCATGCTGCTGCTGCTAGTACTATAAGGCACAGCATGGCCATGTGTTTCTGGCCATGCTGTGCCTTATAATACTATAAGCGACAGCATGTCAAGGGTTAATGCCATGGTATGCTCTGACCATTAAAAAAAAAACAGTACACAAAATACATCAACATTCTTTATGGTATAAAACATTACATACCCAAACATGCACTAAAAGTAAATAATGTGTCCCCCTTAGACTTAATTAAACTACAGGTGGCCATGTGTAATGTGTGTTGTAAGTGTAAAAAAGAATAAAGAGCATTATAAACTCACCGTTCTGCAGTCATCTATCTTGGGATTACTTGCTTGAAGATTCAGACGTGTTGCTAGAAGAGCTGGACATCTTGATAAAAGATCAGGTCCTGCTGATTGCAGATCCGGTCCACTTGCTTGAAGATGTGGACCACAGCGCATGCATGGTAAGGGTTACAAGCATAATGCTCTTGACATTTTTACTAGGAAAAACACATGACTCAAATTGGAGGTAATTACCGAAATAAAGATAATAAGATGGGACCTCCTCAGGGGAATATTAGTGGTAGAAATAATAATACACTTAAAAATATCTATGGAAACATAAATAAGAAAGAGGGAAACCTGGGAACAGTGCAATTAGAGAAAAGAACAAAAGGAAAAGGAAATGAAAAGAGTAGTGGACAAACAGCTTATAATGAGGAAGGAGAGAAAAGTAATAAACAGATAACCTCCATGGGTGCTATACCTAAACAGGAATGAAAAAACATTAATAAATGAAAAAGGGGTCACCAATGGAATCCCACAGGGGAAACCATACCTAATAACTTCTACTTCCCATAGAGGGAAAGAAAATTATATAGATCGAGGATCTGATCTTCAAGCCTCTGCAAGTATGAATGATACTTCACACCTTGTGTCTTTTTCAGGGGAGAACCTTCCCCAATCACCAGATTGGAGACTGGGGAATCGCTTCCAATGCTTAGCATCAGGAGGAGGAGTAACATCAAAAAGAAGAAGAAACTCAAAATCAGAGGAACTAGAGGAGGAAAAAGGAAATCCCATAAAAAACACGAAATTGATGTAAATAAAAGGGGTGTCTTTAATATCTCCTCTAGACCACTGACAGAAGAGGAAAATAGAATTTTGATGAAAGGTCTAAAATTTGCCCCCCACGGTAAACCTAATCTGTTTGATCTATTTATAGGTCTAAACAAATATGTAAGGACACTATGCAGAAAAAAGTTTTTTTAAATATAAAAATAAAAATTTAATTAATGAGACTTTTGACAAAAATTATAGGGAAGCCTTGTCTGCTTTACTGGCATTGGGCCTGATCCAGAACAACGATGTAGCGCTGAGCGTGCTAACGCTCAGCGTTACATCGCTGACTCCCCCCTGGCACTCCCCCTGTGCGGGCGTATGGCCCCTTCCTTACGCCGGGTGAAGGCTACCCTAAGACTGGAGACTAGGGAATAACTTCCAATGCTTAGCATCAGGAGGAGTATTAATATCAAAAAGAAGGAGACATTCGGACTTAAAGGAAATAGACGAGGAAAGAGGAAACCCCATAAAAAATACGAAATTAATGTGAATAAAAGGGGTGTCTTTAATATCTCCTCTAGACCACTGACAGAAGAGGAAAATAGCCTTTTCATGAAAGGTCTAAAATTTGCCGCCCCACAGTAAACCTAATCTGTTTGATCTATTTATAGATCTTAACAAATATGTAAGGACACTATGCAGAAAAAGGTGCTTTAAATATAAAAATAGAAATGAAAATGTAATTAATGAGATTTTGGACGAAAATGATTGGGAAGCCTTGTCTGCTTTACTGGCGTTGAGGGACGAAGGTGACCCTACAGAAGAGTCCATAATAGAAAATCCTCAATTAGAGGTAGTGGGAGGAAAAGGGAAAATATTGAGGAAAAAGTCTGAGTATTACCCCCTTCAATATAAGGGTCCATTTGTGGAAAGCTTTTACACCACCACCCTTAATGACTTCTGTCCTAGTCACAGTGTTTCCAGACATATGAATAATTGTCAGAATGGGGATGTAAGTCAATTATCAGTAATAGGTATTGAGCAGATTAGAAGTACCAAAAGAAGGGGTGACAGGTTTAGACAATTGTGTAGAAGAGAGGCCTTTTGGACGTTCTGTCTAAACACACTGGACCCCAATGGGTTAAATGAAGTGATAGAGTTAAATAATGTCTGATGGGAGACTCACACTCTCAGAACCATCTATTGTTTGAATCAATGCAGTGCTTATTTATTTAATTTTTTTCTTATTTATTGTTATGACCCTTATCTTTCACTAGGTTTAATATTGTTACTTTTATTATTGATTTATTATTGATATTAATATTAATTTTCAAATTTCGTTCAATTTATTTTAATTTTATTTTATTTTTTTATATTTATATATCATTTTTATTTTTATCTGGGTCCATTTACTTTAATTTAATTTCTTTTAGCACCAAGGAATAATTATTAAATTACTAATATACTCATCCCTTTTACCCTTATATTCTGCTGCTGTATTTGTTTATCTGTTTATTTATTTGCTTTTCTATTGGTGAAACCTATTAACCTATATTTTGAGACCATAGAATTGTGGAAAATATACTGTCCCCATACACCTCTATATGTATTTATGTTTCCGTATTTATGTGTCTAAATGTAGATAGCTACATTTAGAGTATATTTTGAGTTGTATTTTTATATAGTGAAATTTGTCCTAAATCCGAGTTAACAGCTGACACTCTCGGGCAAAATAAGGAAGGTTGCTTTAAGAACAGCTGTTGAATATACAATTAATGACTCCAGCTCAAAGCACCTTTATACAGAGAGACTTGAGCAGCATCATAACACACATTTCCTCTGATAAAACTGCCGCTTCTAGCAGTGAAACGCGTCAGTTATAAGATTCATTTTTAATAAGTGACTTTGTAACTCTATTACCTGCGAGAAAGTCACCGTGTACATGTACAGGACCGTGTAACTTTAAACAACGGAACCCTCACCCACATGGCTGTGTGGACTGGAACAACATTGAGGATTCACTAGCAGATTGTTTTCAAATAGTGCTATAGACCTAGCGGTTGAAATTGCTTATCCTCTGAACGCACTGAGGACGAATAAGTGGCCATAACTTTTTACTAGGTTGTATTTCACGGAGCATTACCATCACTATTGGGACACTGTACAATCTATTATTAACAAGGGATATCTGTCCCTGAACCAACTCTCATAGGGATGAACATAGAGTTGTCACAAATTTTATTATTTTCAAACTAAGTGGCTGCATACACTTGTTTGTTGTTGTTTTTTATATATATTTTTTAACAAATTGTGTACTTTTTATTGTGTTAATTTCTTTTATTGCATGGAAGATTACATTTTCTTGTAAGATAAAGCACTCCTCATTTGCATATTTCTGTACTTGGTTGGAGACAAGGATTTACACTGATCCCGAAGGAGTGAGCTGCTGTATCTATATAAGATTCCTATATATTTTGTATTTTGTTGTGGACCTCCCACTTCCTTTCCTTCCCTTTTAGCGCTTGCACCGATATCCCTAGGATATCACTCTCCCTTGTTACATGTCAAAGATTTAATGTTTAAATGAAAGGGCCAGACACAGAAGGTGTTTTTTTATTAGGTGCTTTTCAGGACGAACTAAAGGCGATTTTGTAAAATACATGTACATACAATACATAGGACAGCCCTGACTGAGCACGCTAGCTCTTCAATGCATAGGACAAAAATTAGGGGGGAGAGTGGACAGCCTTGCCTGGTGACACTGGAAATAGAAACTGAATCGGAAAGGGATCCATTAATTCTAACTCTAGCTGATGGATTATTTTAATAATGCCAGTATCCTTTGGAGAAATATATAGGGCTCAAACCTAAGCGGTTTAGAACACCTGTCATGAAATTCCAGTCCACTCTGGCGAAGGCATTCTTGACATCTGTCGACAGGAGGACAGCAGAGATGCCCGTCTGGGTCGTGTCGTGGATGAGGTCCAGCACCTAGATTGTGTTGTCGCTTTTCTCCCCTTAATGAAGCCTACTTGATCACGGTATATAATACCAGGTAGCTATATAATACCCTTTAGTCCGTTTGCCAGCATCTTCGTGAAGAGCTTGAGGTCCATGTTGAGGAGAGAGATGGGGCGGTAGCTGGGGCATTAGGCAGGATCTTTAACCTAGGTTTGTATAACAGAGATATGAGCCTCCAGGGATTGTCTTGAAAAAGGATTTGTGGCAGAGATGGTGTTACAGGCGTCTAAAAGTATAGGAGTCAGCAAATCCTTAAAAGCTTTATAGTAAAATCTGTCATTGTTGTCATGTTTTTTTTTACTAATGGCTCAGCCATAAATTAAGGGAACATTTTGTTTAAAAGCTAATTGTCAGGAACCCGGACCAGCTACTTCAGAATCCCTGACTTGGAAACACAAATTTACATTTATCTGGGGGCCTAGCACATTAAATCCACATTAATATTCTAGCACCACCCACCTCTATTATGGTAAATGTCTATATTCACCCCAAATCTTCCAGCTGCCACCACATGTTTTTAAAGGTCAACATGAACTTATCAACAAAGTTACAACCCTCTTAACGGAAACTATAACCCTGTGATTCTCTTTATACAATCCCCCTGGATTAATAACAGCAGTTAATAAAATTATGATTTAGTGAGTTAACAATTCCCCTTATGAGCTAGAGGAACTAAACATGTATAGCTTGGAGCAGAGAAGGGAGAGGGGGGACATGATAGCAGCTTTCAAATACATCAAGGGTTGTGGCCAGCTAGAGGAGGGTACCATTTTTCAAAAGAAAAGGTGTAATAGAACACGAGGGCATGGATAAAAACTGGAGGGTGGTAGATTCAAAGGAAATGTGTGAAAAAATTACTTCACTGAAAGGGTGATAGATAAGTGGAATAGCCTCCCATCTGAGGTGGTTGAGGCCAATACAGTAGAACAATTAAAACATGCTTGGGATAAATATAAGGGTATCTTAAATTGTAAACCAAATTGAGGGTAAATAAGGTCTAGGGTCAGTATAGTTTTGAATAAACAAATGGGCAGACTGGATGGGCCATGTGGCTCTTATCTGCCGTCACTTTCTATGTTTCTATGAGTTACTGTAGCCAAAAAGCAGTTAAGTTACTGTAGTCAAGACTAAGGGTTTCAGAGTAAATATGAACAAAGCAAAATAAAAATAAAATTTATTCTACAATAAGGTACAATGCTTATTACATGATTGGTCAGCAGGCTGTAACCTCAGTAGGGGCTGGTATGAGATTCTGGGACCTACAGATCTGATTTTGATAACTGAAACCATAAAACCACATTTTTGCCTCTGAGTGGTTGAACTAATGCAAGTATAATAATTATGGATCGGATCCATAGTTAATAAGGTTATGCCACTTACGCACGCAAGGTGCGCAAGTGGCATAATTTGACTGGAGGGCACATGCCCTACGATAGTAACACTAGTGTATCAATTTCATACGGAACTTAGTTCTGTAAGATGCCATTTCCTAGAAAATGGGCTGTGCTTCCCCTCCAGAAAAAAGGGGATTAAGAACCGACAGCTTGCGCTATGAAAAGCTGCACCTTGGTGAAAGACATTGGTCCAAATCCTCTACTACTAGCAACACAACTAGCCACAAAAATGTCAAAACACCATGGGGGCGCTATTCTGGCTTAATACAAGTGTTAAAGGGATATTGATAATGGGATATCAAACTTGAAACATAAAACATAAAAAGTAAATAAAAAGTCCAATTTGAAATGATCTGAACAGAGTTAAACCGGAGTGATCTCACTCTGCTTGTCAGCTGTACAGGGTAAGCTGATTAAATGAAGCGGTGCTGGAATCAAAGTGAAGATGCAGTTCTGGTCCTGGTTTGAGCGGAGTCCCCTGTGCATAAGGAACTCGTTAGTAATGGAGCATCATACGTAAGGGATTAGCCTGTCCACCATCTGTACACGTTGTACGCATGGTGGGTCGTCATGCCCTGCCATCAGAAAGGTTAATTTGCGTCAGAATCATTCTTATGCGTATACACCATGTTCGCACCTGCACGGGACTCAAGCACATAGGGCCTGATCCAGCGCTACGAAAAATTCGCACGACGGGCGAATGCGAAAATACGCTCGTCGTATCAACCTACACGCCCCTAGCACTCCCATAGTAAAGTCCCTGCTTACGGCGGCTATACCCTACACTGGGTACGACCGTCGGCCGTACGAAAATTCGCAGAAAATACGCTGCGAAAATACGCTTAGCACGCCCATACTGTACAATTTAAATGGCTATCCCCGCCTCCCTGTAGTAAAACGGGCGCCCAGCCGACCATCGTAAAAAAAATACGCTCAGCGAGCGAAAAATACGCTAACGATACGCCCGCTATTCGCTCATGACGCTCGGGCGACCGGAACCTGTCATACTGGGCATGCGCATTGCGAATTTTTTGCCGAAAATTCGCATACGATGAGCGTACGCTCGCTTGCGAGCGTTGCTCTGGATCAGGCCCATAGTTCCAAACGCGTAAGTACCCTGTCATACACAGTTCTGGATCTGTTCCAATGTCCCAAAGGTTTTCAGAAAGATGTCTCTTTTGACCAGGAATTACTATTAGTGATTAAGTGATATTAATCCAGAACTCTACATGATCCAGAGCACTACTAGCGCTCCGAGTGCAGTTAGAGTGGAGGTCAGATGTCAGATTGCCATTAGATCCTAACTGCCATGCGCGCTAGGGGGACGGTCATGGAAAATGGGAACAGTGTGAAAATCTGTACTGTATGTAGGGGCTAAACCAAGCCCTTACTGTACAATTGCCATACCTCCCCCCTCCCGCCCAGTCCAACCTTGCAGACGGAAATCATTCCATTATAAAGTCTGGATCTTTAGTAATGGAATAATGTAAATTTCTCACTCACAAAAAAAAAAAAACCCTCGCGTGCAGAAAACTACCATTTTGCAAAGACTGAATCCAGTTCAATGGGCCTGATCCAGGGCTGCGTTATGCCATGCGCTGGGAAGATGTTGCCCGGCGTCACTATGGAAATGCCCGATCGTAGTAGCGATCATAGTAGCGCCGTAGGGACGCTGGAGGGGACGTCCCCCAGCGTCCCTACGCTGAAGTTAGTGTAGGGGGGCTGGGGGAGGGAGGGTAATGAGGCTGGGAGGGCGGCGTTAACGTACTAACGCCGCCGTCCCAGCGTATCAACTCTCCCTAACGCCGGCTGAAGTTAGGGTAGCCTTCAGCCGGCGTAAGGGAGACTTAATACGCTCCTACAAGGGGGAGTGTC
>WWET01000183.1:750270-771499 GCA_011038615.1 Limnodynastes dumerilii | reverse complement strand
GGGAAGCGGAGTCCCAAGAGGAAAGTGGGGCACCAAAATTAAACCAAATTCTTGCCTCCACCCAACAAAAAATATTTTGATGCCCCTGTATGCATTTATGTAAAATAAGTCTGTTGATTGAATGCATTTAATGCATTCAAAAAATATTTCATTTCTAAAATTTTTACAACTAAAACACTAAAACGGTGCATAATGGAATTTAGAAAAAGCTATTGTTACCCTAACAGAGGCACAAACATCTTCCTAGACTCTTTTTTTTGTTACACTGCAAAGAGAGTATTCTATAAATTATTTTGAATGTTATGGCTAATTAAAAGGTGGTTTGAATTATTATAACCAGGTGGTTTTGTTGCCATTTGACAAATGTGTCACACAAATTTAGATGAGGGCTCTTTACACCCCAGAATATTTTCCAGTAACTACTTAAATTCAAAATCAACCCAGAGAACATCTGACTAAAGGTAAGCAAGTCTGCTTAGTTTGAAACTCTTTGGAACTGGTTGTACTTGACAGACCTAATTTTGGCAGCAAAATGTTTTGATTGAATGTAAAAAACATTATTCATAGAAGCTAGAGGTTTAACATTAATCTAATCAATGTAAGTATAGAATAATACAAATAATACCACAAAAGTACATAAATAAAAAAAAGGACACACAAGGAGTTTTGAAGGCTTCTATTTTTTTCTCAAGAATAGTAGCAGGTAGAACTTGGGGTATGTTGTAAAAGATGCAGGCATTCTTTAAAATTATGAGAAACAGATGGTAGCAAACTGGTATATAGAATGCATGTTGATAGTTTTAGACACTGGCAATGTTAACGTTCCAAGAACAGTCAGTCTGATTTAGAAATACGGACAGAAATGGACTTACGCAAGTCAGGTGTTACTTGCCAGAGGGGCTTCCATAAATAGGGGCGCATGCCTAGGCATCTTTATTAAGTGCCGGGGTGGGGACACAGATTTGTGCGGTTAACTTAAGGTAGGGTTCTTGACACTTAAGTGTCCAGAACTCTGTAAGAAGGAGTGGAGTGCCAGGGAGTGCCTGATTTGAATCAGGCCCAGTGTATTGATCAGTTTCTTCATCTACATAGGTTAACACCTATCAACATTAGACATTATGGAATAGGAATAGGCATTATGGACATGAAAAATGTATGTTCATGAGTGCAAAAGAACGAAGAAGCCCAAACATCATGCGACAATAAACCAAATCAGCCATGACCACATTCCAGTTGAACTTGATCGACTGTGAAGGAGCTTGCTCCCAAACTCAGCATTTCTGCAGGTTCTGTGCATATCCTCCTGTGTGACCTGAAAATGTGAAAAGTTTCCTCCAGATAGGTGCTGCAAATGCTGACTGAAAAACCCAAGGCTATACACGTGAAAATGAGGCAATTGATGAAACGTAATGACAACACTCATCACCAACTGAATCATTTCTGACCGCCAGTGTCGAGAAAATTATGGTGGCCATGTTTTGGGACAGTGAGGGAGTCATTCTCACCCTCTGCATCCCCAACGGTATTACGGTAACAGCTGCGACCTATCAAGAAGTTTTGGAGAAGAATTTGTTTGGAAAAAGTTTGTGCCGGTGCTCCTCCACCATGACTATGCTCCTTCTCATCGGGCAGACCTACTGCACCAGTTTCTCTGTGACTTTGAAGTGATTCCTCATGCTCCCCTGATCTTGCACCAAGCAACTTTTGGCCTTTCCATGGCCGAACATTTTCCTAGTCGATCTTCCAGTGGTCTCAACATATCCCCCAAAATAGTGATCATAGCGGCAATGCAGTAGTGGCGCCTTCCTAAAGACCTTAGAATTTAAATGCGCCTATTTTTTTTACCTAATTTCTGGTTACAAATAATACCACATTGAGGTGTGTAATGTGTGTAATGTGAATTTAGGTATTGATGGTAGAAAATAAGGTATTGTTGAAGTAGGTGTCTACATGATACAGAGAGCAGAGAGCCAAGGGCACTGACAGCTAAAGCGATAACCTGCATTCCCTACACCTGGTTTGCGCCATAAAATTGGTGGCTGTACTATATTCATTCCAACTAAAAGAATTATAAATAGAATATTGGAGAGCAAAAGAGTGGCTCCTGGGCTCATCCTACAACTTATACATAGTACATTTGTGTAAATTGTATTATAAATATGTTTTTCATCAAAAAGAAAGAGCACAAATATATAAACAGTTGCATAGTGTAGAACACCAAACAGCACAAATATACAAAGTCCTCAGTCATTAAAATGGATGATTACTCTAACTGCTAACTCTCACACAGACTTCCCCTGACCATTACACAACTGTTGATTGATTTAACAATTAATCATGAACAGACGTTCCTTTGAGGAAAAGGCAAGGTTGTCTGATTAAATTATTGCATCCATGGACAAGAGTAAAAATACTGTTTTCTGGAGACATTTAAATGGTAGTAAATATTCTTTATTGCTAGTAAAACACATTTTCTGTTCAGTTTGGGGAAATTGTCTTTTCCAGCCACAGATAACTCTCGAGGGTTTTTTAAAACATAAAGAACGTTCAGAACAATAAAGCTGTCCCCATTATGTGATAATCATCTAATCAAGTGATTATTGCCGTGTTATGTATGGCATGGACTGATTTGTTGGAATGGCATAAAAAAAAGAAATGCTTTGGACTCATAACAGGAAACCGGATCCAAACCTACGCTAAATAGGCGTTTTCTGCTTGCAGGGAGCAGAAAACTACCTTTTGTGAATGCGCAGGTGCACTCCACAAGATGGGGGTCAGCTGGTGGAATATATTACAACTGAGGTTAGTAGCAGAACTACCAACTCTGACAATCTGAAGAAGAAGTGTTCTTTGTTCAAAATGCATTCCTTATACACATTCTACAAAAATGTGATCTCAAATATCTCACACAAGACACTGCAAAGACTCTCATTCGTGTACTAATCATCTCCCGCATTGATTATTGCAATTCCCTCCTTGGGCTCCCTCATTATAAAAATGACACCCCCCCCCCACAGTCTATATTGTATGCAGCAGTTAGACTGACTTTCTTTGCAAAAGAAAGCTCTTCTAGAGATGGTTCACTCTGTCAATCTCTGCATTGGTTGCCTGTATTTTGTAGAATCAAATACAAAATCCTTTTGCAAACCTACAATGCCATTAACAAGACTGCACCCACATCCATATCCTCATTCATCACAAGATGCATCTCAACTCGCTCTCTCAGATCCTCGTAGGATATACAGCTCTCCTCTACACTAAACAAATGCTCTAATTCCCGGATACAGGACTCCTCCCATGCTGCACCCACAATCCAAAACTATAAACCAAAAAATCTCCATTCACTTCTATGTTTCCATACCACCACTGGTACAGACAATAATTTTTGTTTTCTTTGCAGTTTAGGAATTAAATGATATTTAACAATATTTCCCTACTACTGTTATATTTGTTCTATTATTTCCTATCATGAGTTATAAGACATTTTTACTTTTGATATTCTATATACTTTAGATTTAAAAGTAACATCAAATTGGTTTGAAAGAAAATTTCACCGTTTGGGCATCTCCATGACTGAATTTAGGGGTCATGCTTCACCTTCCAATGGTGTGTTTTGTTGCTATTCTGAAAAAACAGATGGCTGATGTAGCTCAGAGCCAAGAGTCCTGGCCATGGCCACCATTAGGGGGACAGTGAGGTCTGCTGTCTCAGGCCTGAAGCTAATGGGGCCCTGCTTAGACCTATACTTCCTGGTTAGAGCTGAATATTAGCGGGCAAATGCACAGGGAAGGGCTTCCTGCACATAAGCCTGCTGTTAATGCAGGTCTGTAGTATCCTGTCCCTATGTGACATTATGAGAGACATCACATAGGGGGCGGATGTGCCACAAAATTTCTGGCGGCGGCCCTGGTGCTGGAGTCAGCCAGGGAACCTCTTCCACACTTAACCACAGGTAGTTCAAAGGGTACACTGGCAGTTCCCACTTGTACCTCTCCTGTCACTAGGAACTTAATGCCTCTGTCTTTTACAAAAAGATTCCAGAACAGATTACAGAAGGTCACAGGTCTGTTTATTAAGGTAGTTAAAACCTGATTTATTTATTTTTTCTGATACTTTACTAATTATAAACATTCTCACTTTGTTTCTTTGGTCAAATCAAGTAAAGAATAGCATAGCAGAATACCCTGTTTGGTGAGTGACCTCATTATTGTTACGGATGACCGGAGGGCGGAGTCTAACTAGGGCCTGGTCTTCAGTAGAGCTCCTGATGGTGGGGATAGGCTGGGCTGGGCTGGGCTGCGATACCCAGGTGGAGAAACGAGAAACTAAGATGGAGCAAGCAAAGGAGATGAGGAAAGTGGAAGAAAAAGACAGTGGGACAAGGAGGAGCTAGAAGGAACTAGCTCGATGAACAACACAACAACGCCAAAGACAGGAGACAGACTGAACGTACTGGGGCACTCCCTCACGTACTCACACAGAGAAACCACCACATGGGTGACAACGCTAGCACACAGGAACGGGCAAGAGACAAGGCACAGGCAGGAGGGAACACCAGGATAAGAGCAAGAAAACACTGGGATGGATGCAGGGAGCAAAGAGAAGAGGGCATTTAGGAATCAAGAAGCAATGGTACCAAAAGCACTAAGCAAGAGAAGAGGGGCAGGCTAAGACTGGGCTGACCATATACTATAACCAGCAACAAGTGACAGTGCTGCCAGGACTTCTAAAGGGGCTGCTGACCAGTGATTGGCTAGCAGATCCCCGCCTACGACTCTGATCGGCTGTGTGACCTGTGTGCAGGGAATGATTCCTATAGAGGCACTGGGACAGGACAGCAAGGGCCAGTAGCAAACAAGGTAAGAACCTACATTTCACCTCGATTAGATTGACGGCATGTAACAGTTCTACAGTATACTATAGTAAAAGCAGGGTTTTCAGCACCCCCATGCGATCTTTAAATTTGCACCTTTCTGCTTAACAATTTAGCATTTAACACCAGTGACCATCCTAGATTATAGTATCCAAGTAAGCATCATAAAACACAATCTTGTTACTACAAAATAAAAATATAAAGCAAATCATATCACTACTATACAATACAGACAGTGCCCTGGCCTCCGCTACACAATTCCCACTTTATTCTATAAACCTCCACACAATATAGACTGTATATCTTATCATTCATTATTTAAAGACCGCATGTTTGCAATCTACATAACAAAACGCTACGTAGATAGCTCAAAACAGTTACTATGCATGCATAATAGCTATAATCGGAAAAAAAGGGCATGTAAGTAAAACATTTTGAGGTTGTGAATCCAGTCCCCAGCCTCCAATCAGCACCTTCCCTCAGACAAAACCTCCAGCCTGTGAAGTATGCACTGATTGCAGGCCAGCCTGAGGAAGCCACACAGAGCAGGCCAGAAAGTAAATAGTCACACACTGCTTTGATTAGACGGACAGCGTGTAACATCGCCATCGCCAACATCCAATTCCCGGTATTCTCCATCATGTTTCTCCAGTTTTCCCAGTATTCCCCATTCATATGCCTCCAGCTCCCAGTATTCCCTATTCATGTATCTCCATCCTCCCCAGTATTCCCCATCATATCTCTCCAGCCTACCCAGTATTCCCCATTCATGTCTTTTCAGCTCCCAGCATTCCCTTTTTACTGTTTGTAATTCCTATACTTTACTTACCTTTGATGTCTTCCCTCCTTCTGTCTGCTGCTCTCCTCCACAGAGCGACGAATGACCTAATGTCATGTCAATGTCATTTGCATAGGTCCCTGCTATCAGCTGCTACAGCAGTTACACAGAACAGCTGAAAGCAAACCTCCTTTCGGGGAGCATCTCTCCAGCCTTGCTGCATTGCATCCCCCCGCCCAAGTGAACCGCATCACACCGGCCCTGAGTAAATGCACATATTAACAACTGTTCTGCAGAACCCACCATGTTGGTAGATGTGTACAATGTCAGTCAAAATGTTTTATAACAGCAACTGAGAACAGACTTTGAAGATAAAAATTCACACAAACTTTGGGCCAGATCCAGAGCTACGTTTCCGTTATGTTTCAAGACGTAGCGTATTTACTATGCGCTCCCCTCGCTACTTCGCCATTTTACGTTTGCTGAACCCTACCTTAACTTTACACTGCGTATTTACTGAAGTATGTACATGCTACACGTACGTATATGCCTAAGCACGCCCAGACTGTATGATTTAAATGCCTCACCCCGCCTCCAAAGTGTAATTACGGGTGTCGTATGGTTGGCACGCCCCTTCATTTGTAGTTACGCTGTTGATACAAGGCAGGTACGTATGTTCAGAGTTACGTGGTGTAACATCTGCCGCGCACATGCATAGTACGTACAAAATATCGCTTTTACGTCAGCATCTAGCGTGAAAACGCTAGCGTACTTCGTTCTGGATCTACCCCTTTATGTGTAACTTGTCTGAAGATTCTGAGATTCCGGATATACAGCAGAAACACGTTCTCACGCAGAAAATCTTTTGGCCCATTGGAAAAAAACATTCAACTAACTGGAAATGCACTCTCTTTATGATGGTCAGCCAATGTTAAATGAAACTTAATCATTTATAAGGCATTCAAGCTCAACTAGCTGGACGGGTATGAACTTTTGTTTTGTTGAAATTTTGTTGCAAAACAGATGTTATTGTCTTGGCCCTGAAAGAATGTTAAGAAAATATTTTATTGCATGTTACATGCCACTGACATACTAATGAATTTATATTACACTTAGTAACTAATCAATTTCTTACATATCTTAATGTCCATTGTAGATCACAAACACATAAGTGAGTTATTGGCCTTCAGCCAGAACATTTGTGTTATATTTTTAACAAAGCAAAAAGATAAATAACCAGGATACTGCTTGTTACCCGGTAGCTAACCTGCCATTCTATTTGAAAATTAAAATGCTAAATCATCAGTCACACACATTTGCAAATATTATATTATAAACCACTTCTTAAGGATATTAAATATTAACTGTTTTTACATTTATAACCAATTTATCTAGAGGTTCTCTTTAAGACCTCCAATACGGCCTCTGTAGACCTTCACAGGGGATTGAGTCAATTTCTGGTCTCAGATATGCTTTTAAACATTGTTACACAAAGTGGTGGTTATAATGTATAGGCAACAAATAGGTATTCTATTTTCTCAGTGTTTAAAAAGTCAAAGTCTACACGGAAGTCTGATAAGATGAAGAAGTCTGCAATTGCAGAAGTTGAAGAACTCACAAGAGATGTCTTGTATCCAGACATGAGAGGTTGTTACCAGATACAAGGAAGGTAAGAGGTTGATCCAAGAGGGTAAAAGGGGCAGATGTATAATGGTATGGTTATCTTGGTGACTTTGCTGGTTTGTGAGTGATTTAAAATGATGGTTCTGAAGGACACAGGGACTGATGTACTGATTTGCGTGATGAAGTGTTGGATGTAAAGTGAGGAAGGTGAGAAAAGCGTTACCACAGAAAAGAGAGATAAAAACATGCTTTATATTTTTATGCTTTTATATGGTTGCAGTAATTACAGGAAGACATTATGAGAGAATGAATGAGTTGTATTTGCTCTTTAGGTAAGATATAAGGTATATTCTGGCAATATTTCAAAAGGTTTAGCAACCGAACTGGACAACAGACTTGGGGCCAGATTTACTAAGCTACTGGTTTGGAGAAGTGGAGATGTTGCCCATGGCAACAAATCAGATTCTAGCTGACATTCTCTAGTATGTAATTGAAAAGTGAGAGCTAGAATCTGATTGGTTGCCATGGGCAACATCTCCACTTCTCCAGACCTGCAGCTTAGTAAAGCTGGCCCCTGATGTCAAGTATGTTAAGTTTATTCAACACAGTTTTCACATCTGGTTTTAGGTACTTTGGATCGGGTCCAGACTCCTGCAATATAACCTTTCCGATGGCAGGGCGAAATGACACGCCATGCGTATATGAACACTTGGTTGGAGGAGGGCTGTAGTCAAATTTTACCGTAAGGCCTTGCTTAAGAACTTATATTCAAGTCTCAGCTATGCACCAGCCCGTGAGGTTGCTGTGTAACATTAAAGATAGGTCCAGCAGCTTCCTTTACTTACTTGTAATAACTGTTTTTGTGTTGACTGTAATTGTGAATTGTACCAGTTTGTATTTTCATATACTGCATTCTATCAAGGGTTCTTGATTTGTCAAAGATTTTTCAATATGTTCAAGCGCATGTAAGTTAACAAAATGAGACAATGTATAATTGTTTTATAATATGTTATGTTTATTTCATGCTCCAATAAAAAAATAAAAAAAAGATAGGTCCAGCATTCGGAAGTCTGTACGCGTGGATCTCTACCAAAGGTGTTTAGTGGAATTACTTTTTTCACCAGTCATTTGTTAACATTTCTAACAACAGTCAATGCCAATTAGTACTATATTTAACAGAAATATTTATTGTATTTATGATCAAACCCACATCGGAAGCATGCATAATACTGCAATTATGACATACTGCCAGTTTTTGCAGGGAACTTTTATTGGTTTTTCAGTTCACATTCAATTTCAACTCTATAAACATGTTAATTGGTGACAAAATCACTCCTGCCTTTTCCTTTAGACTGTCCTTTGCCTGCTCTCTAAAATATTGACTGTTGTTTCAGCTTTTGCAACATGGTAAAAAGAACTTACACTCTGTCCGCCCCCGTCATGAGCCTTTTTTTCCCCACTACCCTCCCAGCCTTGACTGTTGATTTTGACAAAATTCAGACCTGTCAAATCTCAGTCCAGCTGCTATGGGCCAGTTTAGATCCTACTTTAAATGTATACTATTTTCAGGAGCATTACAAAGCTGTAAGGAAGAGCTATGGTGTGGATTTCAGCCTAGTGATGAAAACTGCCATTTGCATTGATACCTCTGATCCCATTTGCCATCAGTGCTTTGGCATCTACGATAAATACTTGTTAAGCAGAGTGTATGGAAAAAAAAAATAAAGCGCTTCTTGGTGATTTGTACGTTCAATAATAGAGAAACAACAAACTGAGACTGATAGCGATAAAATCAGAGTACATTGAACAACACAAAAGAAAGATCAAAGCAGAAACAGTATATATAGATGCCTTACTAGTTGAACATGGCAAAGCACATTTGGCACAATAATATAATCAAGTAAACTCTTTTAGTGAACTCTTTAGTGGTACGATCCTACTGTGCTCCCCTCGCCTGCACTAATTTACAATCCCTGAGCTCCACCTTGAGACTTTCATGCGGTCCTTAGGTAAAATGGGGACAGCTCAGAAGTCTGGATACAGCGAGGTTGCTTATACCCCTTTCAGACCAAAAACCCAAGTTAAACCTGGGTCAATCAACAGCTTTTAGCCGTGTTGAATCTGTCTCACCGCAGCTACAACCCGGGAATAACCCGGGATATAGCCTTTCACACTGGAGCCGTGTCTGTCGATCACCCATTTTACATACTTTTAATGGAATCCGGGTTGAATAAACCGGGTTCCTCCGTTCACACCGCAAAACGGGTTAGGCTGACCCAGGAATAACCCTGGTGTCGACCAGGGTCGTGGACCCTGGTCCACAGACCCGGGTTGACCCTCTCACACCAACACCTGACCTGGGATATTCTCGGGTTGATAGCTTGGTCTGAAAGGGATATTATTATGCCCTCAATGGGCAGAGTGGATTGATCTCTGCATTTCACGGCAGCCTTCCCTGCCACTGGAAACATTCCCAGTACAGAATTCTGGATCCAGATCTATACTGGAAATCAGGAATGTGACATATGCGGTAGAAAAAAACAGGTGTATTCTGATGTTTCAACAAAGTTATTACACAAGGGATAGACTTATACCCCTTTCAGACAGAAAACCTAGGTTAAACCTGGGTCAATCAACACGGCTATTAGCCATGTTGAATCTGTCAGACCGCAGCTAAAACCCGAGAATAACCCGGGTTCCCCTGTTCATACCGCAAAACGGGTTAAGCTGCCCCGGGAATAACCCTGGTGTCGACCAGGGTCGTGGACCCTGGTCAACAGACCTGGGTTGACCCTCTCACACCAACACCCGACCTGGGATATTCTCGGGTTGATAGCTTGGTCTGAAAGGGATATTATTATGCCCTCAATGGGAAGAGTGGATTGATCTCTGCATTTCACGGCAGCCTTCCCTGCAGTTGGAAACATTCCCAGTACAGAATTCTGGATCCAGATCTATACTGGAAATATGGAATATGACATATGCGGTAGAAAAAAAACAGGTGTATTCTGATCCTAGTGATTGGATAATACCCTTTTTGCGGTCGTCTGTATTCAGCTCAATAATATTATAGAGCCATCAACATGACAAACAGTCACTATTCATCAGGGAACTAGGCAGCATCATAATGTAACCAGTAATTATAGTAGGGCAAGTGTGGGGAACTAGCAGCCAAGCTTGGGCTAAATACAGACATCTAGTATTTCCCCAATATTTCTGTGTTTAAATCAGATAATTTTTTTCAAAGTGTGCATGCTTGCACATCAGTGCTAACCAATCAGAACACATTCTCATCCATCCAGACACTTCCAACTGAGGAACTGGGTTAGGTTTGCAAGTTGGTGTTTCCTCTTAAAATAGAGTATTGGAGTTTCCTCTACATCCAGACTTCCCTGGTTAAGGCTAAGGCAATGTCTGCCCGTTGCAAGTCTTTCTGTGTAGTTCAGAAATGGATATCTGGATTCAGGTCTTTGTATTTTTGTAAATAGTTGTATACCAAAATTAATGGACCTTATTTAAAAATCTTATTTAAATTAAACAGATTATTGTCTTGCAATATGGTACTTAGGGGAGTGTGAATATGAGACTATCCTCCTGTCCACTGACCAGTTTCACCATTTTCCTGTTTTGATTACTCTTTGTGGGGGGCATTGCGCCAATAAAATAATTCCATCTAAGCATGTATACTAGTTTCTAGGAAACTCACATTTCCACACTGAGTACAGAAGAGTTCTAGCCGATCTTCCAAGAATCAGCATTTTCCATCTGTTACCAATATTCTGAGAGCAAAAATTCTCATAAACGGCTAAACTTTAGCTACATATCATACAACTCCTATTAGGTTAGCATTCTATTTAACAGCATATATTGGATGAAATTAATGACTTCAAGACTATAAATGTCGATTGGTGTTTATTAGTGTGCAGTAAGATTGTTACATATCTTTATAAGGGACTGGTTAATGTAATGTGGATGCATGGGATGTGCTCGTATCATAGAATGTCCCCTCACTCTCTGTACAATTGATTACTTTTTACATGATTCCATATGTTATGTAATTTACCATTGCTACAAAATAAATTAGAATAAGCCACAAGATGACTGCACTGGAGGCAAAAAAAATTTCCATGAAGCTCTGCTCTCCATTCAGTTATAAATCTTCATATCCATATTTACATGATTTTAAAGCCATAGCAACATCTCCACTGTGCACTGAGATGTAAGCTACCCATTACACTTCTGTAGGTCCAAGGGGTAGGCCTAGTGAGAAGGACATATATTTCTTGTGAATAGGAACATTATCTAGGGCAACTGCCAGCATGGCTTCATTTTCCAGATTTGCTATTATGGAACAGAGATATGTAAAGGTGACCCACAAAAAAATGCATGAAGGCAAAATGGAGAGACAAAAAAAACTTTGATGTTACCTATAACATAAGCAGAATTTTTTCTTATGCTTAAAGTACATAAATGACAATGTTGTATACTTTTGTTAATTATTTCAGAAGATGAACTGTCCCAGACTTCTAACAAGTTGGTGTTTTCTGAACTGTCATCTTTACACATGCACCTGAGTGACCCAATCAGAGTGCAAATCTGCTCAATCCAGACCTCTGACATGGGCGGATTTTGCTCACTAGTGGGGGGGGTTTAGTACTTCCACATAAAGTGTAGGCAAGGATTCGTTGGAGCAACCAATCCAGACTTCTGATCTGTTGCCATTTTAAGTGCAAACAGATTGTAAAACAAAGTGGAGTTCTGCTAGGGTAAGTCCCTGTAAGCAATGGTTGTAGTCTCTTAAACACTTGCACAGATACAGCTAATGCTGCATTTGGAGTACCTTAGGATCATGAGGGGGACAATCACTGTAAAATAGGGTAAATGGTGTTACTTATCAAACTTATGTTGTAAAATCAGACTGGATCCAGATTTCTGATACTGCTGCACTTGGAGCTCTGAGCATCTGATGCTGGATCCCCACTAGATCCAGCCTTCCATGCAGGCGAGGGGAACCCAGTCACCTAACATGCACTGGCAATCACTGACCCCTCACTGTACTATATCCCTCCTTCTCCCCCTCCTTCCACCTAACGTAATTTATCTCCTTGTCCCATCCAACTGTCGGAAACTCTTCAAGTCTGGAAGTCGGGATCCATGCAGAGTACATACAACAAAGTGAAATCTAGAAATTCTATTGAGGTGAAAAAAAATAACTTTGGCCATAAACACCTACGGTTTGTCATTATCCCCCAACTATTGGAATGGAGAAAAAGAGCAAAGATTATATGAAATAAATAATGTAACATTGGGCCTGATCCAGAGCTACTCCCGCCATCGGTAGGACGGCGGGCGTAAGTGTACGATCGGCCTTTCAGCTGATCTGCGCATGCGCCGGGCAGATGTTGCCTGGCGTTGCTACGGCAACACCCGATCGTGGATCGAGCGTTCGTAGCAGCGCCGTAGGGACGCTGGAGGGGACGTCTCCCAGCGTCCCTACATTCAGGTTAGTGTAGGTGGGCGGGGGGAGTTAGTTTAATGAGGGTGGGAGGGCGGACTAGGCGGCCATACGATCCTGTGCGAGCGTATGGCCCCTTCCTTTGAGTGGGGGGGGGGGGGGGGGCTAGGCGGCCATACGCTCCTGTGCGAGACTATGGCCCCTTCCTTATGCCGGCTGAAGTTAGGGTAGCCCGCACAGGGGGTGTGTCGGGGTAAGTGAACGCCGATACGCTGTGCTTTAGTAAGCACAGCGCATCGGCGTAGGTCTGGATCAGGCCCATTGTGAGCACATGTGTTATACATGTAATGCAGGCCTGGCCAATCTGTGGCTCTCCAGATTTTGTGAAACTACAACTCCCAGCATTTTTTGTAAGCTATCATCTACACTGATGCAGTTAAAGAGTGCTGGAATTTGTAGTTTCACAGCACCTTGGGAGCCACAGGTTGGCCAAGCCTGATGTAATGAAAGCAAGTCAAGTGATGCATGGAGGTGGAAGAACGAAAACAGCACTTTGATGATCTATATTATTCAAACTGGATGAACCAATGAGCATAATGTTACGAAAACGGTTCCAGGGCACGGAGTCTGTGTTATCGGGTCGTGTTCCCCAGAGACCCTAATGGTGGGGTTGGACTTGGCTGCACCCAACAACAGCTTGCAGTCCCCAGAACCGAACTCGTAGGAGAGAGTAAGCAGGGAAAGGCCAGACTTACACAGGAGAGTGGTACAGAACCAGTACAGATAAATTACACAGATAAACACACTGGAGATGATGGTATAATCTGCAACCGTGATATGCAGAGAGACTGCATAGACAAACACAAGGAAGGCAAGGCTGAGACTTATAGTGCAGATAGACACAAGGTAATAAACAGACAGGCAAGGCTGAGACAGACACAAGGTAATAACAGACAGGCAAGGCTGAGACAGACACAAAGTAATAACAGACAGGCAAGGCTGAGAACCGACAGACATGGTACTCACACTGAACCACACACAACCAGGAGGGAGGACAAAAGGCAGAGAGGAGATGGAAGGCTGGGCTGCAGAAAGGACATAGAGGGAGACTGGAAGGCAAACACATGAATAGTAAATTACAGGAATCACGAACAGCAGGCAGGCCAGACAGAGACACTGGAGCAAGGCGCTAGAAGCTATGACCGGCAGTGAGGCTAACAGGTGGCAGCTATTTAAAGGGAGAGCCACATCCCCATTGGCTGCTGATTGCACATGGCCAAAGCACAGCTAAGGTAATCCCAGCTGCAAGTAAATTAGGCAGGTTCCCTAGCAAAGAGAAATGCTGCAGGGGAAACCAGGACCGGAATTCCTACTAGCACAGAGACATAAATACACGCTGCTGCCATATGCAGCGTGTAACACATATCAAGTTTACACAGCACAGTGATGCCAGACAGGTAAATATGCCAGAGAAATAAAAATATGAAACTGTGATCAATCACACTTATTAAAGAAGCATGGAGATATTTTTGATGCTTAACTAAAATATTTTTTGGGGTAATGTAATACTGAGTTTAAAATATTTATCTGTTCATATATACACTTGATAAAAAAAAAAAAACACAGTTACAGAAGTTCCTCTGAGGTTATCGCATTAAGCATTCCAACAGCCATTCACTGGCACATCACCCAACCCAAAGTTTGTGGTGAATTTTCATAGTATTGTGTTACACATTTTCCTCTCTGTTAAAAATATCAGGAAATAGAACAAGTAAAGTGAGACTGTTAAAATACCAAAGCACTGATAACTAAACCTTCTCTCACCAGATAGTGACACTATATGATTATAAAATATTTGAAAAGGAAAAAAAAAAAAAAAAAAGACATGACATTTACATGAGGTGGAAGGAGATGGGAAATGAACGCAGGGATAAAATATGACCAATTTCCTGTAGATTATCAGCGATAGAAAGTTTCTCTCTGCTTTTTAACATAGGATGAAGTGAATAATAAAGAGCTTTCCAGCACAAGAACAGATTTGGGGAATTTAAGAAGTTGGTTAGTATGATTAAATACAGTATTATGAACACTACATAAGAGTATGCTAGATGTTATCTTCTTCTTTTGAAGTTTACACGGTACAACAGGCATCTGGACTGTGGTGTCCAGATGTTAGAACCCCCTATTGAGGTACAATGCAGTGTAGACTTTTTGACCTAGAGATGTCCTTAGTTCCCATAGGATTGTATATACTGCTAACATTCCATAAAACAGACATTTAGTGTAGTAATTCTGCAGACTGGGGAATATACTGCTAATATATGTAACAAACCGTATGTGTTGGAATTGAACCAAGCGATTCTCACAATACAATGCAAGGGAGACTCTCAATGAAAACCAACAACAGTTAGATTGATTATTTTTACTTTCTTGTAGATCTTTTAGTTAATTTTTTTTTTTACAGTTACAACAGAAGATAATTATTTTTTTTTAAGTTAGCCAGTGAATTAACATTAATAAAGACATTCAATTAGCTAGATAATCAGTTTTAGGTAACGATATTAATACTATTATTTTCAATTAGTTATATAACAGTTTAAGGTAGTAATAATAATGCAAATACTTTCCATTAAATAACAGTTTCAGATAGTAACAATCATGAATCAATTACTTTCAAATAGTTCATGAACAGTTTCAGATAGCAATAATCATGCAATTACTTTATAAAATAGATAAGGGCAGAAATTGCGCTATTTTACCCAAGCTGCTGGCCTCCACATCCAGGGATTCACCAATAAATCCCAGGGGGTAAAAAGTATAATGTATTAAATAGGATTAGGGAGCTAGCGCCACTGGGACAGCTCTGCAATGTTGGCAGTATCACTAAAGGTAAGTATAATCCTTAAGTAATTTAATTAAAAGAGTCCAATACAAGATCCTGGTATTTGAAATGTGTCCATGTTCTTGTACTCAAACAGACATGTAATAAAATAGAAAAACAAATAATTAATACAATGAACATAAAATCAGCAGAATAATAGGTGACATCATCCCCTGCAGACGAGTGAGTAGCCTGCCTATCCTGGGACTCGTTATCATCACCAGGACCTGCTTTCTTCACACTGGGATCTCAGTGGACTGGGGTATTGACTTCCCACCTATTATTCTGCTGATTTTATGTTCATTGTATTCATAAATTGTTTTTCTATTTTATTACATGTCTGTTTGAATACAAGAACATGGACACATTTCAAATACCAGGATCTTTTATTGGAATCTTTTAATTAAATTACTTAAGGATTATACTTACCTTTAGTGATACTGCCAACATTGCAGAACTGTCCCAGTGGCGCTAGCTCCCTAATCCCATGCGATTAGTCTAATGCAACAATGTATACTATTCCTATGAATAACTACATGGTTGCATGAAAACTAGTAACAGTCTAATGTGGAATATTTATATACGAGTATTTCTGTATTAATAGTCCATGGGGAAAGAATCAACGTATGTTCTTTTCTTTACTGAATAGCCAACTCACTGTTCCGCACTAAATTGTCCACACCATTCAGTTCAATTTCTAAAATTCTACTGGCCTCCTCTTGACTTCTGACTCTCTCTTTTCACAGTAAGTCTATGAATGTTTCTGCCACTCTACTGTCAATCTTCTTTCTCCCAACTATTTCACAGTCAACCCCTTCTTTACTCCTACTGCCAGATCCCTGTTACCACTGTTTTCCTCGTTTTCTCCGCGACTCCCGATCTCATCATCAGACACCTCACCAACACAACTTTCTTCCCCTGCTCTTGGCTTGCTCTTTCTCTCGCTGCTGCCCTCAGCTCTCACCCTCTGGCCCTCTGCCGCTCACCACCTAATAACAGCTATTGATTTCCATGGCGGTGCAGTGTTCGTAAATAGTAAAAAGTAAATTTTTGGAGTTATAACTTCAAAATGAACTTTTTAAAGCTTTGTAAATAGAGCCCTGTCTCTCTGTCTGCCACCTAGCGTTAACTTTCCGCTCCTCTGCTGCTCTCTCCGGCACCTCAGCTCTTCCTCTCATCGATCCTCTGATACACTTCACCTCAGCACTCTTCAATCTACACCCCAATATCTCAGCCAAAACTCCCCTCCGTCTTTCTCCTTAGACCCCTCTCTCTCTCTGGCCACACAAAAAATTTTTTTTTCCTTTCCTTCGCCATAGCGAATAGCTTTCCACTGCCACTTCCCCTTTTTGTCTCCTCTCCTTACTACCAGCACTGACTTTTTCCGCACTTTCCTTTCAGTTTACCACTTCTCCTCGCGCCCGCACTCTTCCCGAATCTTCTAGTGCTCCTTTGAGCTACCCAGCACGTCATCTGTCAGCGTGTGGTTGCTAAGCAACCTCCCTCACGCCTGCTGCACCACTCTGAATAGTCCAGGTATTGGGGTATTACATATACCATTCAACGAAGATCTATTGTCCATTTGGACAATTATTTTACCCAAAAGTGAAATTACCAGTAAACCTCTTAGCAGCCCCCCCAGCCCAGATGTCCCATTGGACTAGATGCAGAGCTTGTACATAAACCTGGAAAAACCATGTTGAATATAAGGGGAGGAGATTTCCATCTGTTGCAAACAGTACTATATTGGGTGGGGTGGGGGGGAGGGCGCAGCCTCACTGGTCCCGTAATTGAATAACACTAAAACAAACAAGTAGACAAAAAGATGGACCAGTTTATAGCGCACTAATATCAAGGAAAAGATAGTGTAATGTAATGACAAAAGATAGATATATATTCCAAGAACAGTCTAATGCTGAGAAAAAGGTCAATAACTTTTACTATTAGTATACTAAAAAATATAATGGGGGGCGAAATATAAAACAAATTGTCACTAATACATCCCTTTGCATATAGATTCAGAGTGATAAACACATCATACTCACTAATGTATTGGGAAAACAAACATGGTAATTATATGGGCCACATTCAAAAAAGAAAACTCATCAAAAAGCACATAGCAAAATCCATGTGGCAACAATGAAATTATGTGTTAGCCCAAAACAATCAAAATATACCAAAATATCCTGCCAGCAGCACAGTGAAAAATCTCCCTGGTCTATAAAGAAAAATAAGATCTCACACTACATAGGTGCCTAGCCGCCTCACAGCGGGACTTCGCCCTCACAAGGAGGGTATAATAATCTCTGCACTGCGATGCAGATTGCCCCAGGGATCTAAGGTAAATGCTACTGGAGAAATGTGAATATGTGGAAAATGCAAGATTTAAAACAGGGATGAAATAAAGATATTAGGGAAACCAGGGTCCCTAATGCACTCGGCATCCCCTTACAGCTGACACGCGTTTCGCCGTTGTGGCTTGTTCACAGGCATGGCTAACATGTTATGGCGCTCTTATTTACCCTCTAGAAGATCCAACCAAATTTAGAGGGGTCGTATCCAAAGAGAATGAGGAGTGGTTACCCTGAATAGGAAGTGATCAGGACGTATATCCGTTCTGTAGGCATGACAAACGTTTAGTTTACCTGGTAGTTATGGCAACCTACACGCTTATAGTAATCATAGCACATGGACAGAGGGAATAGATTTAAAAATAATATAAAACATGGGGGGGGAAAGACCTGTACTATAAATTATTAGAGAGGGACCACAGGGTGGAATATCAATTAGTGAAAAGAAATGACACTAGGAGAATTGAAAAAAATGTAGAAAAATTTTATTTTTTATATAACAAATAACAGTATTAGGGATCAATAAAAATCAGAGAAAAATTAATAATGACAAAAAGAATTATATTAAAAAGTACTAGTAACATATAGAGGTATCCAGGAAATAAAAGAGTGCTGGATTCAAATCAGATTTTTGGTTCCACAGAAATAGTAAAATTTACAAGGGACATCTCAAAACATTATAAATAATAAGTGTAATCCCCAGTTTAGTAATAGGTTAGAGATAGTTTAAGAATTATAAAAACATGGCATAATTGACATTCTCATTCATGCCCCTCGGGGCTAATGAGTCCATTTGGAAGATCATCATAGCCTCCTTTTGGAGTAAGAGTTTATTCCAGTCACCGCCCCGAATTTGTTTGTGGATTTTGAGAAGGGCAAAGGCCTTGAGATCTTTTGGATCCCCATTGTGAAGTTTAAAAAAAATGTTTAGCAACAGGGGTAAGTGTTTTCATATTTTCCTTGTCTCTTGCTGCGTTTTTAACTGATCTTATATGTTCAAGTATTCTTGCTTTCAATGTGCATTTTGTTATAAGACCATTACACAGGCAGCGAAGGCAGTATACAATTCCTACTGATTCAGAGTTGATGAAAGTATTAATAAACCAAATTTGTCTTCAAAATTCTTACAAGACCCATATCAGGAAAAGCCTTGCATTGTCCGCAACAAAAAAAATCCCTTGGTGCGGAATGTCCTAACGGTTATTGGTGAGAGACGACTTCTCACAAGATGATTGGATGGGTTAGGTGATTTCCTCCAACTCATTTTTATACTGGTACCTCTGCGAATATGGGGTCAGTTGTTAATACATGCATATGTTAATTAAGAATTCATCTTCATCTGATCTTATAGATTTTTTGTTAGAAGAGGCATCTTCCCTAGATTTAGGGTAAATTAGTGTTTCCCTGTTCTTTCTTCTAGCTGCCTGAAAAGATTGTTTAATGGTCTTAGTGTGATAGCCTCTCTTGAGTAGTCTATTCTTTAATCCTAAGGCTCGTTGATTAAAGATTTGATTGCCTGAGACATTTCTCCTGAGGCGTTGGTTTAGGATGTGAACTGGATTGGTTTAACAAGCTATTAGTGGCTGTTTTTATTTTGAAAAATGTCAGTCATAGTGGAACCATCTTTTCTCCCAATAATAGAAAGATTCAGAAAATCTATGTTTTCTTGACTTTTGACCATTGCTAGTTTCAAGTTGGAGGTCATTTGTATTTAAGATAGTAAAAGGACTTGTTCTGGACCGTGCCAAAAAAGCAAAACGTCATCGATGTAACGTGACCAAAATAAAATGTGATTGATATAGAAGTCATGGGATTCTTGTAATACTACCTCGTGCTCCCACCAGCCGAGTTAGATTGGCATAGGTGGGAGCGCAAGTGGTACCCATAGCCGTACCTCTTAGCTGAAGATAGAATCGGTTGTTGAATAGAAAAAAGTTATTCCTCAGAACAAAGGTAAGCAGTTTGATAAGGAAGTCGTTAAATGAAGAAGTCATAGTGTCCAGAAAAAAGCGAGTTGCCCTCACACCAGCATCATGTCTGATGCTGGTGTAGAGGGATTCCACATCGAGAGACCAGCCATGCGTCTCTAGGTATTAGAATATCATCAGTTTTAGACAGTATGTCCATGGTGTCTCTTGTATATGATGGTAAGTTCATAACATGCTGACGTAAATGTTTGTCAAGAAAAATACTCGTTTTTTCGGTAATGCTGCCTATGCCCGAGACGATGGGTGTACCTGGAGGTTGCTGTTGGTCCTTGTGGACTTTTGGTAGCATATAAAAAGTGGATAGCAGAGGTTGATCTATTCGCAAAGTCAAAAATCTGTTTTATGGATAGTGTTGTCGTCCCGGGCATTTTTAAGCAGGTTATGATATAATTCTAAAACATTGTCAATAGGGTTAAACAGGAGTTTCCTGTACCAGGTTTGATCCTCCAGTTGGCATAACGCTTCCTAAATGTATTGGTCCCTGGGCCAAAGGACAACATTGCCCCGTTTGTCTAATTGTTTGATAATTACATCGGTCCATTGGCTTAATTCTTTGAGTGCTATAGATTCTTGTCTTGTAATGTTGGATGGAAATGGCTGTGGTCTGATACGAAGTATATCAAGGTCTCTAGAGACAAGGTCTAAAAAGACCTTAATTTAGGGGTAATGGTTGATATCAGGATAGAAAGTGGATTTTCTTTTTTAGTTGAATAATGGGATACGGTGGCCCTGCGTCAGTCAGATTGTCATTTTCAAGTTCTAATAAGATATGTAGAGCTTCAGTTTCCTCAACCGTAGAAGAAGAGAAAGATGTAAAAGTGTCATCAAAAGATGATGGTATGGGTTGTTCACATCTTGTAAACATCTTGTGTAGTATAAGTTCCCAAGTGAACCTTTCTGAAAGACTTTTAGTTGGGTATCGGTTAGTATGTGATCGCTTAAATTAATTACTTAAGGTGTTGTCTCTTCCAATAACATTGTATTCAAAAACATTAGATTGGTAAATGAATATTAGAACCCAAGGCAGGATCTAGGAGGTCACCCAAACGTCTACAATCTGCGTGCGGAGGTCGGGTGATTTTCCATGCCATTGGATTTCCGTGTGGAGGGTGGGGGTGAGGGGTGGTACCTTTTATCTGCATGACACAGGTGGCATAGATAGGCACATGCAGATGAAGATAAATAGGCGGCAGAAGCAAGATCCACATGGATATTCAGACATATGCAGGTCCATGCAGACATTTTAAGGTGGGGTTGCATGTCCAGACCTGTGTGTGTGG
>WWET01000183.1:738883-750044 GCA_011038615.1 Limnodynastes dumerilii | reverse complement strand
ATCTCCCATGTGCTTACACTGATGCATGGATACAGCAGGGATCAGCTATCGGATTCCTGCTAATGCTGTGCTCAGATGTATGGATCCGGTCCTGTTATTACATGCATCCTGCAAATATAATCATTGCTGGATTAAACTTAAAATGGCATACCAAAAAAATTACATTCATAGGAGAATATATGAAGGATATGTGTGTAGACCACATCTAGACATCCAATATGGCTGAACCTAGAGCTCCAAGTGCAATGACTGGGGGGGGGGCACCTAGCACATCCTCACTATCTGCATACTTTTCCCTTCCCATTAATGTAATTGACGTCAGCATCCCGTCCTCAGAAACACTCCCAGGACGTAACTCTGGATCCAGATCTGTCCTGGGAATGCACTTATTCAAAACACAAGCATCTGCAGATCGAAAAACGCCCCTTTTCTAGAAGTCTGGATCTGGCCCTGTGTGTGTTTATCACTATCCCTTATCCTCTACAAGGATGTGTGGATGACCACCTGACGTGACTACTTGTACAGAATGCACACACCCACAAAAAAATAAAAATCTAATGAATGAGGCAACGGTTTAGGAACTAAAGTATCCATTCAAACAATATCTTGTACTTCTACTCATCAAAGACTATGTATTATAGATGAACAACCTGCTACCACTGCTCAGGCTTGATCGGTCATCAATGATTTACCCAAGCATGGTTATTGCTATATAATATACTATTGTAATTCTACAGTAATTTCAGTGGAAAACAAAATTATATTCCACAAGAGTGAAAACTAGTAAAATTATTGTGAACTGTATATAACATCCCCTCTTCTCTCGCAGGATTCTAATGGAACCAATGAAAGGTTGGTGCTACTGCTCATCACTTAATGCAAAACAGATTGCTCCCTAACATGTCTCCCTTCTACACATTGAATGTAGTTTTCCTGTGTAAGACCCTATTGCAGGTCTTGTGAATGTACATTGGCATTCCCCAGTGACAATGTACGCTATGGTATGTAGCTTCCCTCCTGCTACACCACAGCTGGACTCCACATGGGAACAGGGTCTGCATCAGATGAAACATAGCATCACATGACTGGCACGTATTTTATTCTATTAGTGTAAAATTCGGTCACACTGTTTCACTTATTTAATTTTACTAATAAATAACATGTTGCAAATACATTACCCAATCTCATGTAATGCATTTCTTTTTTCTTTCTTCTTTTATACATCTCACATTTTATTTTATAGATGGGCAAAGTATTGTAGAGCAGTAGAGTTAACATAATAACGCACATTATCCCACTCTCCAATGATTAGGAATTTACATACCATAAATGTAAGTAGCCAAGTATATAGCACTGGAAGTGCGCAATGTATATCAAAGGAATTAAAATATAAGGTTGCTTCTATTGAAAGTCGATCCTGTAGCACATGGAGCAATGGGTTCAAAACAATGGATTAGTCAGACTAACTGGGGAAGGAAGGTTAACATATTTAAACATATTGGATAGATAATCTCTTTTAATGGGGGTTCTAAATAATTTTTTTAATACTTTATATTATATTAATCACACCCCTAAATTACAGATACTTTCACTTGCTCAACATCTACCTTCTCAACAGACGGGCGCTCTATACCGCTGAATCTGCGGACACTTGACATTAACGCCCGATTTAAACTTAGGCACTCGACAAGAACACCTGATCCACAGCTCTGTACTTGACATGACATGGACGGGTAAGTACTATACTCAGGCTTACAGAAAGGATGAGGCTGCAGACCAGGATGCAGTTGCCGCTTAGAATGGATTTCAAATATGATACAGCTGAAAGCTGAATTGCGGCTGTATCATATTCAAAATACTTTTCATTAAGAAACTTAATATTGTGGAACAGATAGGCTGCAGGAGCTGAAGGATTAACGTTAGGGTAACAGTGGGGGGGGGTTAGGGTCAGTGTTGGCATTAGGGGAAAATTTTACACTTTGCTGGATTAACTGCGTCTTAATTTCCAGCAGTTGCAGAGAGACTTTCGAAATTCAGCAGTCATAAACCAATGTGTCTAAAATAAGAGACATCAGACAGGCAAACCACACCCCTGCAGATCTTATCTGCCTTTTAACAACTGGCAACGCTAATGTCAATATACTAATACTATCATACCATCAACAGGAAGACCACCCAGTCAACATAATTTGTGTCAAGATTAATACACCATCAACAATCAATATGACTGTCGATTTTAACAAAGACTTTCCATCACAGTGATGATGGGGGAGGGGGAATCCTGTAATTGAATTGCTTTAGCTGACTTTTAAGCAAAAGAAATTGGCGGGATATTATAACATTCTACAGGCACAATAACACACTCAAACTATATAATAATGCTAAAAGTTGCAAGTCAAAAACACCACATAACAGTGATAAAAACAAGCCTCTAATAAGATGGGTTGTTTTTGTTTCCTTTTGTCATTTCTACATTTGCTTTAATAAAATAGTAAAAAGTTATTTTAAAATCATGCCTGTATGGGGACACATCCTTCATTTTTATTGCTTGCCAACTTGTGGTTCTCTGAAATGTCCGCACTTGTCATAGTATGATATATTAGAAGTGGCTGATCCCTACTAGGAAATGATGACTGTTGTTTTCACATTAGTTGCCATGAACTACACGCTCTTACACAAAACAGACAGTGAATCAGCTGTAATAGATCTACTAATCAGGCACCAGGAAAGTTTCAATTATAGAAACATTTTGAGTCTTTGGAACTTAAGCAGACTTAAGAGTAAATTCCATACACTGACGTAGATAAGTTACGCACGTAAGAGGATAATGCACTCACCTCTTATGTACAGAACTTTGCTTACTTATGTGTAAATAACTCTACCTTAACATCTCAGTGTGTATCTAGTCGTGTCTAATCCAGCCCAGACTGTATGATTTAAATGTCCCCCCCACCCAGAAAGCATATAATTTATTGTACTTAGAAACTCTGAACGCATGGAAACCAATTCTGTTGAGCTCTGTTCAGAGTCACGATGCGTAACATCATCCGCATGCATTCACAGTGTGCTCACACAGCCCAGCTCGTGCAAGTCAGTCTGGATCCGGCCCTTTATTTGAAGTGCAGAACACCATACCTAAAACCACTAAATAAATGTCTGTCTATGCTAAAAAATGTTACATTAATAGAGGACACATACCTAGTAGAAACTATTTATTTGTTGATGTCTGTATATAAAACATTGCACATTACTTTATGTACATGGGATAGGATGCTGTGAAGCTATCCCAATCCAGTTCTACATAAGAAAGATAAGGCAGGAAAATTTGGCATCCAACTACAGATCACAAGACAGAAAACTATTCCTGCTAGCACTGCCATAGTACTAGTGGTAGCAAGAAGCAGTACTGGGTGTGGCTTACAGTACGATGGTTTGTTTTCCGACAGACCATTGTACGAGAGCTGAATGGCAATTATATTAAAAAGCGGCGGTGCTGAGACCTCTTGAGTCGTTAAGATGTGTCCACAGAACGTAAGCTTTTAATGCTAACCCTGATCTTAACCCTTCCCCAAACCTGTTTCTCACAGCCTAAGCCTAACCCTCCATGTCCTGCAACCTAACCCTATCCTTCTCCTTCAGCCCTAACCCTAACCTTATACCAACTGCAGTCTGTAGCTTATGGGCACAGGTCAAACAGGTACCTGTTCCCAATAGCAATTTTCTATTTGCTGAGCAATTCAGCAATGATACAACCGCTATTCATCTGGCAGCTGTATCACTGTTGAAATAGGGCCAGTCGGATCGGCAACTGATAGCCATGTGATCTTTACCATATTATTCATTTCACATTCAATATTTAATTGAGCACACTCAACATACTGGACTGGGTTTACATTTTTAAACCAGGATTCATTTACCAATATTCACCAAAAAGGTAGACATTTGCATGTGGCAATATATCAGATTTGGGCTAAATCTACTGTAAGAGACTGACTGGCTGTCTTTGGGTTACTGTAGATATGTACATTTGACTAGAGTATGCATGTTATAATCCAGGGACAGTCTTCCTGATTTAAAAGATCATTTACCATTAACATAAATAAAAAAAAACACAATGCACAAAAGATTCATTGGCAAATACATTTTAATCTGCTATCTTCAGTAAAACGGGGTAGATTTGTGTCACCACTGAATTGAAATGACATTTTTAAAGCATTGCTTTAACATTCACAGATTAAAAAAGAAAATATATACGAATGGCATAAAAGCCAAAACCAGTACTGACTTCAGCCTTAAATAATTCAACAAACAGAATCCTAAACCTTCTGTTTATTCATGTGATATAAATTCAATAAAAAAAAAAAAAAAAAAAAAAAAAAAGATTGCACAAACATACCTTAACACAGCATGTTGTAGTGGCTTGAAATCCATAACTGCAGGTAAAATAAATAATTGCACTGCTAAACATATATTTGGATTAAGCATTTTTTGTTACAGATGCTGAAATGAACCACTTTTTTTCCATGAATGAAACTTGCACATTGCGCTATTTTCACAACGTACTTAAAAAGTCTTCATTGCTTGTGGCTCCTGCAGTGTATTGCCCTGCAATAGACACTCTGCCCCAATAGCTCTGAAGAGGTAACGGTCAAGAGGCACAATATGATAGTGAAGAAACATACACACTTGTCAGTTCCAATTATGATGAACACAAGATTCAATGTGTTAGAAACCTTTTCACAAAAAAAAAACAAAAAACCCTATAGGTAAATGTACAATGAATTAAGATATTGTAGTAAAATAAAATCAATTTTCTTTTGCATTTTCCCTGAATATAACCAATATTATAGTGGACAATATCTTTACTGGCAACAAATCACAAACTGACTGTAAGACCAAAAGGAATAAAGGCATTGAAAACAGTGGACAAAACTGCAGGCGTCCCATAGCAGTGAATACTCCAGGTAAGTAATTGCCAGCTGGCTGCTTTACAGGTCAACAGTTCAATAGAAGTTCACAGTATGAATTACGTCAAATCCGCCATGTTTAGTTCTGGGAGAGGGTCTCTCCAATAGCAAAACGAGCTGTACTCAGGAAAAGTGAATGCTGAGTTCTGTTCTTTATCAATCAGAGGAAAGACATGTTCAACCAGTTCACTAAGCCTGCTATACCTGAGGAGAGAGCAGAGGAAAAAGATAAACACCTCAAACATCTGATCAACAAATTATAAAACAAAATGGCCAACTATATAAGAATCATGGTTTAGAACAGGCTGCAGGACTGGCTGGGTTGTATAATGCTATTAGAAAACACATTCAAAACTTCAACATTGTTTTTAAACAATATTAATACATTTGGTTATATAACTGGACATTTGTAACAGCTGGACCCCCTTATCTATGTCAATATCAATATCTATGCCCCAAAGCCCAAAGTAGTTTCACAGTTGCAACAGTTACTCTGTAGAACTAATGTCCTGTACAGTAAATACTGTGTCAGGCTCTTATATGACCTACTGCTGAGGCCACACAACACATAAATGGGTTGTATTCTACATGGTATCTTATGTGTGCGTAAAATCAAAATAAAAGATATTTTAGGCATAGTGGGCCGTATTCAGACCTCCGGCCGCATTACGGAAAAGTAACGTAGATGGCATAACAAAATTACTGCGCATGCGCAGTAGTTCATATCGGTAAACTCCGGCTGCATATGCAATACGGCCCAGTATGAGCAATATGATGTAACTACAATAAACAGTAATAAGATTAAATTAAACATGTATAGTGTTCTGTGTATACACAAGGAGACTTACGAAGTCTTATTTCCTTTTGTTCTTTCCTGTATTAATTCTCCTTTAGGATTGACTGTAAAAATTCGGCAGTCCTGTACCCCAACTTTCATATAGGCAAATACATCCTACAATGTAAAAAAAAGTAAAATAATTAACGCAATGTATACTCTATATATTCTTTCAATGTATTAAGCAGCAGAGAAAGAGTTAACCAAAGAGTAACCAAGAATGATGAAGGAAAGAATGTTAAAGAGGATCTAGATCTAAACATTTCAACACAGAAGCTGAGCTGCAAGCCAGAAACATTAACTGCTGAGGGCCTCAGGAAACACTGAGTCACAGGGAAACTCGCCCAGTCCGAAGATGCTAGAAGACAGCACTGTTCCAAAGGGGATCCCTATGCTTGATAACCTTTGGCTTTCTTCCACTTTTGTTCAAGATAGGACAGAAAAAAAAAAGAAAAAAACACAACACACCAAGCTTAACTCTCACAAATACATACATATTTTACACTTCATATAATAGACACAAACACTGTGCCATATGTAATATATATGACCACTATGCACTATGGCATATTTATATAACCTAGAATATGGGAAGACTAGCATAGAAATATTGTAGCATTAATGTAAAATTGCCATACACTGGGGCTGTCCCTCAAGTGTTTTAAAGCTACACACATTTTAGGTGGCAGTGAAGCTTGTACTTACATTAGGTCGGTTTCCAAAAGCAGCATAAAAGGGTTGATGATCTGGACCAAAAAGGTTTTTAATATCATTGAGGCATTCAATCTTGAATTTCTCTGGTTTCTTTTCAATTACCTCCCTAAAATTGCCAATGTGCATTATTAATATATGGATAACAAAGACATATTTTAACATTGTTTTAGTGATTTTGAAACAATTAGAATAGATAGATAAGTAAATTAATAGTGAAATGGCACATTTATAATCCAAAGGCTGAGTGGTTGGACAGAATTTTGGGATGTTAAAGACGTACAACTTGAAGACATTGGCGCGGCAGCATAAATACCTGTGGAACGCAGAGAATAGGCTGCTTGGAGACAGCATCAATGGCCCTTTAGGTAGGATAGTGCCTCTATCATTCACCCAGTGTAAGTAACCTCTAGTCATATCAGCCATCCCAATGGCACGGGCAGAGCAATACAGAAATTTGTACCCATTCCTAAACAGAGTAAAAGAAATTGAAAAATAAAGTCCATTGGCAGTAATTTATTAAACAATATTAAACTAAACTTCCCATTAAGAAGAGGAGCTGTAAATGGATCTCTAGAAACAACTGGTCAACATAATGGAATCTTTTTAATATTTTCAAATAAATATATATTTGCTACCCAAAAATAGAATTGTAGCAAGACAAAAATAAAGAGCATGTTAAGTGCTGTATGTCCAATAACAGGGTTGCTAAGAGGTCTAGTATAGACCTTAAATTAGGCAGGAAGGCTTACAAAATGGTCTGGGATATATAATCTGACAGGCACATGGGTCCAATGCAATCACCCCACAGTTGTGTGTGAACAGTCTGAAAAATAATGGGGCTAAATATAGCTTTAGTAAGACTTTTTTGGTAAGAGTGGAAAATGAAGAGGTAACTGCATTACTCATTTCAGGGTTCTCTCAAAGGAATTCTTTCAGACAACTGACTGTCGTGGTATGATCTCATATCACTTGCCTATCTGATACACATGATGATTCATCAGACAAAAGATTAATATAACATGAAGGTACAGCTGGCTAAAAGTGATATCATACTGTTAAGTGGTATTCCCTCATCCCAAAAAAAGGTTACGTTCACTGGAAAAATGAAATAAAAGGTCTCAGAAGACAATCCTGTGAAGCCCTTATATTCTTAAACACATAACCACTCATATGTAACATGCTGTACACATTCATTGCAGAGATTGAGATACATACTCGTGTATAGAATGGTACAGTTTGGCAATTCCTTGATGTGTCCAATCTTTTCCAAGCTGTGGAAGGATCTGTCCTAAGGCGTCTGACCTTAAATAAAATGACATCAATATTTATACAGAGCAAAGTCTTCATATGAAGCCTACTGCATCAGCATATAGGACACATAGCTAAGCCCAGGATTCTTAGGTTCTGATCTATTTTTATACTGTATACTTACAGAAACTTAAATGACCTTTTCTGGGTATTAGTACCTAAAATGATCTGTTTTGACTGTTAGAACCTAAATTTTTAACGCTCTCCACAGATTAACCTGTTCTCTGTGGAGAGAGAGTGCAAGAAGCACTGGCCTTCATATCCAATGGAAATAACAGCCATGAAATACACATCCCTTACCCAGAGTGTATCCGGGAGATTACACAAATGCGGGCACTTTTCCCAGGTATCCCAGGAAAGAGAGCAAATCTCCTGCAATGGGTTTTGTGATTTAATATAAATTGCTGCCTCAGGTCCCAGCCCCATGCTTAGCAATACTGTAAATCCTAGTGTTACTAGGGATTGTGCAGGACTTCATGGCGTAATTTGTGTCATCGACCCTTGCTCCACCCCTAGTAAAACTATGAATAGTGGCATTGATGGACAAGGGGTGGGTCTACAGGATGTGATTTGCATAAATTGTGTCACCACCCCTTACCGGTGTCTCTCTCTTCCCTCCGAGATCTTCCAGAGGGAAGAAATAGAAAGTCGGCACACCCTGCTCAGAGGGTGTTCAGAGTCACATGAAGAATGGCCTCGTGTGACTCGGAGCACAGTTTTGGCACATGAAATACCGTCAAAGTGTTTCTTTGTTCAATGTCATAGGAGATATGATATGTTCTAACTATATACAGCACAGTGTTTCACACACAGCCATATATTGTATTTCATTGTTAAGTCTCATGATAGGAGTTTCAAATGAGTAGTTTTCATACGTAATTCATATATAATAAAGGCGCAGTGTTTCAAACATAATATGTTGAGTGGTTTTGTTTTATTTTCATACAACATATACATTTCTAAACTGAAATTTTTAAAGCCTATAAAATCCTAAAACATGGATTGAAAAAAACAAACAAATTTTAGTTTTTTAGATTCTATAAATCCGGGAGAGGGAGATAACCAATCATTCAACTCATGCAAGAGCTTGATTCTGAAACTGGTTGGCAAATGTAACAAATAATGTTCTGTCTCCAAAGAGTTAAGTCTATTAATAGTATTACTGGAACGGTCAAACACTTGCATTAGACATTTAATCAAATACCATTCCAAACATATCTACCACACAGATACCAAAAACTACCCACAAGCATCACATCACTAGGAAATATAAAACACTTTTCTCATCAAGGGTAACCTTCATTACAGCACTGCTTAAGAAATACCTAGATACAATAATGTCAAAAGTCTTTCGACCTGAATAGTAATAGATTCCACATAATAAATAAATTGTTTACAGTTAATGCTATATCGGCAAGACAATGAGAGTTAGGTATGTGATATCATCTTTACTAAATCGTCTTTGCATACACACATAAATCAGCAAGAAATGGAACCAATATATTAGTTGCTGTTAAGTGATTGGGAAGAGACACTACTGACTGAAGTCCTCTTCCAGCAAGACTCTCACCCTGCCCATATCAACTGGATTATTTTCGCCCACCATTACTGGTTTCAGGCTGCCACTATTCAGTAAGGAGGACTACATTTGAAAATGAGACAAATAAATTATCTGCAGATCTAGAGTGTGACCTAGTACTTACATATATTACTTTCATAACACATTACCTGAAGAGATTTATGGCCTTAATTATATAAAAGCTTTGCTGAAAAGCACAGAATTAGGACAATATGAGAGCTTCAGCAAATCAAGTTTAAAAGCCGACATATAAGCACATTTTGGTTCAGCCAGTCCACAACTGGACTTATTATACGTGTACCTTTATGAATGCAATATGTGCAAAAATAAACTTGCACTACATCCCAAAGCACAGCAATTTAATACATTATTACACAGGAAATACCATATTAATTGAAAACAAATATTCTTCCCAAAGCAGACTGCCAGATTTCAACAGGATTCTTAGCTGAAAGAAAAAGGTTAAGAAAGTCCAATCTAAAGCTAGCGGCAGAAAGATTTACCCAGGAGTCTAATGAGCAGTGTGAATGTAAAGGAATATAAACCTCACTGCTCCAAGCCACATGATTTCATTTAAGTGTGAGCACTGGAAAAAGTGAGCACTGGGAATAGTGTGTGTGCGGGAAATGAGGAAGTGGGTACAAAGGGAAGTGTTGTAAATTTCATGTTTCCACAATGTGCACATCCACAGTGCGTAGTGATGACATTGCTAATGAATAGATGGGTTAAGGAGTTACTGCAAATGAAACGACACATACTTTGTAATTGTTCCATCAATATCGGATATAACAATCTTGTCATTCCAGTTCCACAGATAAATGGTGGCTTCACATCGGCACGTTCCTTGATACTGAGTTGTTATGCTGAACACAATTTTATTGGGGCCTTCTATGAGCTTCAATTTTTCCTGTAACAAGGATTAAAAGTGAGAGATGTGAGATGAAAAATAAAACGTTTTCTCATAGACCTGGGTGGGGTTCATACAGTAATAAGCGGCACACCAATCCCCCTTGCTGTCACAACACCTTTCCTCCTATGCAAAGAGAGCAGACTGTGACATCTAAGCTCATTGCTGAACCAACATGAGAGCAGCAGCCTTCAACTTCCCGAGAGCTGGCCGCACCACAGTGGCAATAAAGATATTAATACATGTGAATGTGAAAATGGAGGCCGGTTCCTGTATAATACGGTAGCATAGTGGTATTTTTGGATGGTTATAGTCTATGATTTGGGATTTTCTATGCATACCTTGCCATTAAAGTCAATAAATAGAACACTTATCTTATGAACAGATGTGATAGACCCAGTGAACTATAGCAAATCATGGTTGCAGAGCGAATCAAATGGACATGAGAAGCTCAATGTCTTAATAATGTAATTCTAGGAATAGATGTCACAAAACCTTTTTCAACAGAGACCAGAGGAATTTCCCTGGTGAACTCACTGAAAGCGCTCCTTCCAACACGCAAGTCAAATACTCCGGCTTTCCCAGCTGGCACAGTCACAAATGTTATTTCTCAATGTTTAAGAAGCATTCATATCAGTGCTAGCACAGCTTCCCCTGAGAATGATGTGGTAAGATAAAGGCAAAAACAATCTTACAGGGAAATAAGAAACATGCTTTCCCAGTTACCCCTAGAGTAGACTCAGCTGGAGCAGCATATTTTTTCCCAACAGAACATACACGCCAAATGGGCAGGAGTACATTTGGTTTACATCCCTAAACCACAATTGTATGGCGTGTAGTATATATATATA
>WWET01000183.1:702290-736793 GCA_011038615.1 Limnodynastes dumerilii | reverse complement strand
TACAGAACAGAAGCACATACATTTGTATGTCACTCTCCTAGAAGGCAGAAGTAGCCAGGTCACTTGTGGCATGAATCTAGCCTCTTAAGAGGTCAGATTTATTTTGCATATATAAATATGTTAGTAGTTATGACCCCTTGTAGGAGNCATACATATATATATATATATATATATATATATATATATATATATATATAGCAGAAGCACATACATTTGTATGTCACTCTCCTAGAAGGCAGAAGTAGCCAGGTCACTTGTGGCATGAATCTAGCCTCTTAAGAGGTCAGATTTATTTTGCATATATCAATATGTTAGTAGTTATGACCCAATTCCTTGTAGGAGTTTACATGAACTAAATGAACATGATCACTAAGATAAGCAACCTAAAACCCCCTGAGTCATGCACTGCTTTATTTCCAGGATACTTCTGAGACCACAGTGTTGTGACTAATTATGAGATCTGACTAGAACTTGGCCTCTTCTCATCTCTCTTCTTTGCCCTTTCTCTATACTCTGGACTCATCAGTGTCTTTGTTCTTCCCACTGTGCACAAACCCACCTGGGTAATTTGCAAGCAGAACAGCTGTTCATGGCTTTATAGGACAGTCATACATAGCACTACCCTCAGCCGATGAGTAAATTATCCCTTATTTAATGTACACACTTGAACAGCTGTTGATGTTATCAGTAGTAAGCTTTACTGTCTCATCACCTTGGTTACATACAGACCTCCTGTTGCACACGCAGATTTGTTGAAGTGAAATACTAACCAATTTGAACTTGTAATGCTTTCACGTTTGACAAACTGCATCTGTATACACACTAGGAGCACTACTGCTCAAAGACATTAAGCCTCGTATCACAACAGGAGAAAGTAATTCATTCAAAAACAGCAACCTACAGCAGACCCTCCAACATGACCCATTCCATTAGGTACAATTTAGTCTTTGCAAACTATTTGCCTCTTCAACAGAGGTGGTTACCATAGTAACGGACAGTTGGAAACTGAGGAGCAGAGTATTTTGTACCTAATGGAATGGGTCATGTTGGAGAGTATGCTACAGTGGGCAACTGTGCCCCAGCACTTGAAGTGGTGAGAGCATACATATACACACACACACACACACACAATCAATATTAGCGAAATATACTGACTCCCTACATAATACGAAAACCACCAGACCAGATCATAGGCGTTGGGTTCCCTGCAAGGCCAAAAATGTTTCCCCTGTGGATGAGATGGTTGCAACTCCACACGAATTGCATCCCTGCTATAGGAAAATGGACCGGTTCCAGACATAATAACGATACACGAACGCAAGGTGCAAAAGTGGGATGAATGTAATGGAGGGTGCATGCGCCCTCCAGATATTATGTTTGTTTTACTTAAAGACCGCATATACGCGCAATCTACGTAACAAAACGATACATAAAATAGTTAATACGCATGCGTAGTAGCTATTATCAGTAAATTAAGGACGTATGTGCAATACGTCCAGGGTTGTGAATCTGGGCCTCTTTTTTCACCCTTTGTCATTTTTTGATTTGCAAAATAAATGTTGATTTACAGGCAAATATATTTTAGTAAAATGGGGACTAGCAAAGGGTTAGCACAAAAATAATTATTCCCAAACTGTGCGAACACTTTTTACTCCTCCACAGGTATAAATGACATATGGCCAGATCTCAGGACTCTGCATATTAATTCCTCTTTATGTTAAGCAGCATCTGTCTAATTAGAAAAAATACCACTTCCCACATCAGCTTTCCTGGAGCCTTGTGCCAGTACCCTTTGCAAATGTTGTGACCCAGGTTTATACTTCTTTACAACGATCAGCAATAGGCATATGACAGACATAAAACCCCCTTCTTGCATGATGTCAACTGACTGCAAGATTCAGTCAATCAGAAGCTCCAACCTACATCACTTCCCATTGTTTCACAAATCTGCACAGATGGCAGGATTATAATTCCTACCTGCTGACCCCATTCATTCTGCAACCATTCCGAGTGGCAGAGTATGGACATTAATGTGTGGTTTGGCTTTCAGGAATAAGGTACATCCATTGCAATTTATATAGAGCCTGTAATAATTGATTATAATAGCCATCCTACTGCAGTACATGAGCATACCTCCCAGCACATAAACTTTAAAACAATGCACTCTCAATGGTCATTGCACAATGTTATGAGAGTTTAGGAAGTAAATTGTTGATTGTGGGAAAAATGGTTTAAAATAAGGCCTGTTTTAATAACAGGAAATGATAGAAACGAACAGTGGCAACAGTATGGTAAACATGTCAAGGCCCGAATATTGCTGAAGACACTGAAGCAAGACATAACTGACTTTAATTATACTTACTATTTGTTCTGAAGACAGACGCAGCGTCTTTCGGTAAGACGTGGTACCAGGGTGGCTCTGATGCTCCACAGTAGATGCCTCAATCTGAAGCTGTTTCAGTTCCAATGAATCTTCATCGCTTGAAGTATTGTCTTCTGTAGGCAGCCTAATGAAACACATTGTAACAGCTATCACTTAGCAGGAAACTTATATCTTCACAACTTCTCTATCTAACTTACTTTTAATTAAGGCTTTAATAAGTGTCCCAATGCTGGAATAGTGACCAAATAATTACTCCCTGTGTCATGCAACATTTAGTGTATACTGAGTGTAACAGTCATTCCCATGTGAACCATTAGATATTTTTGAACTTCCCTAGGAAATGCGCAGTGAGAAATGGCAAGACACAGACCAAGAAAAGTTAATTTACAAAGTGCACATAATTAATTCTGCAAATGGTATTTAACACCCCACAACACTGCTTGGATTAACTTCAAATCCAATCAGGTCCAGTCTCTTACTATTCTTCCCCATTATCTTATCCAGAAGCACAACATGTATTCTACCATAAATGTCATTGTTCAATGCTGTTTAGTGAACATGCAGTTCCTTCTTTAGGAAAAGCAAATGCTCATTGAAAACCTATGGTCACGACTCATGAAGGCTCTGGCAAAACAGATTCAATAGATGACGGACCAATGTCAATAAAAGCAGCAAACAGACAAAAAAAAGTTTCTAGTTACTGTTATGTGACTCCAAAAGTAAAGCTTGGTATACACTTGTCCAATTGTTTTCCGATCCAACTCCAGACCAGACTGTTTGCACAATCCTACAGTAGACCGAGATTGCAGATAAGTCGCCCAATCCATGACACACACATATGTCCATCTTTACAGCAGACCTCCGTCCTGCATCTTCTGAAACAATGGGCTGAAAGAATCCTGTCACTGCACACAGCCTTTCAATCTCGGCCAGACCGCCAGTCACTAACACAAAAGCGGTGCTGCGTGACTTCAGAAACAAGAGAATAACTGGACAAAGCAGTCGGGGGCAGCTTATAAACTTCAAAGCTGATAGGCTGATCAAGCAGGTAATAAATCACCTGACCCAACCAAGCAACCAGGATTGGATATAATGGGCGGTCGTGTAAACACACAAGTTTAGCCAGTCAGTCCGGGCATTCGGAGGATGGATTGCATTGGATAAGTGTGTACCCAGCTTTAGAGCCCCTTGCTGCATTATGGCTGTGTGAGTTTATGACATCCAAACAGCACTTCATTATATATTATGCCTACAAGCCATTGTTTAGTAATACAGTCAAGGCAGATGGGTTAAATTAAACTCTGGAAAAAAAAAAAAAATCACCATCATATTTTACTTTTGTTTTAATTTTAATTTTCGTTTTATTTTCAAACACATTTTGCAATATAAGTCATGTATGGTCAAACACTCAGAGAATCATGTACATACCCAATATGGCAGTAAAAAAAAACAATATGCCAAGCAGTAACACAAAGCAGGTGCTGAAGTGCTAACATTCATTTACTGTTTAATTCCTGTAACAAACATCAGTTCAGGTGCATGGAAGAGGGCCAGGCATGAGGTTATGTGTGAGCCAATGCATCAAAATAGCCAATTAAACTCTACCCACGACAGACTTAACTTTCATCGCTCCAAACAGGGCAATGAAGAATAGCTCTGTCCGAACTCTGTTTGCTTTCTTTGTCATAACTAAAGGTCTATTCAATAAATCATGACGACTTGGAAAGCTGGTCTAATAAAAAGCTTTATTCTCACAGCTTTACCGCATTAAAAGATCAAAAGAAGGAAATGATGAACTGGAGTTTGGATTACATAGGTCTATCATTATAAAACTGCATTTATTGTTCATAAAATATAAGCAACTGCATAACAAAAAAGAAAAAAAAAATGAGAGGAAACAATTAGGAAGTGTTTAAAGAGCTGACCCACTGCTGAAGAGGCAAATAAAAGGATCTAGTTTCATCTCATGGGAAGACTTCATAATACTGTGATAGCAGGAACATTTCACCTCAAGGATAGGTCAGAAGAGGGTACATAATACACAAACACACCCAGCAGACAGAGAGAGGAGAACATACAGAAGGATTATGCTAAGGTCTATGTGCTTTAACACTGCCTGTGGACAACTTACCGGATTTTACTTGGCTCATCATTTACTTCTGTTTGCTCGCTGGTCAATTCTGTATCCAGTTTCTTTTCCTTTGTATCTGGCTTTAAAAAGACAAAACAATTTCTTTCCACTAAGGTTTTAATAAATACAATATGAGCAAGAGATGTATCAAATAATAAAACAAGCCTAACAGTGTACAGAACTACAGTATGTCTGTAAAAGCTAAAACATCTTCATATTGCTATGTCTGCTTACCTCTTTCACCATACTTTCTCTCTTTCTCCAGAACCACCATCTCCTAGATTGTTTTGGCATCTTCTCCTTCACCCAGGATTCAATGGTACTCTGTAAACAATTTAGGCAGAGAATGCGTAAAACATTTAGAACACATTAATATTTGAAAAGATAGTAAATAGTTGGTTCATTACCTTCGGTAAACTCTTGTGAAACACTTGTAGACTCAGGATCATAGGAGCTGCTAGCACCCAGTTATAGTACCTATAAAACAAATGCCCACAATCCTTATAATAGAAAAACGCAAAGAATATATGACAAAAACATAGTAAGAGAATAATGGACTGGATTCAGATTTAAAAGCAACTTGTGAGCAGACCTCGTCTGTCCACTATAGGATCCACTGTGACCCTAATTTGCATAAGTGATAAGTAAGAACACCCCCTTGGCACTTATGGCTTTCTACCACAAGGACCCTACCTCAAAATTTAGGCACTGACTCCACTAAAAACGTGGCCAGTGCATAAATGAGGATCATACGCAAGAGCTTAGATAAGCCCTTACTATAGGATTTAAATACCACTCACCTAGCACCTACCACATGCAGACATGCTTTAGGCAATCCGGCTTCCACTCCTTGCCGACTTCCAGCATGGAAATCTGGATCCTGAGGATGCAGATCCATGCTGGTAGTCTGTAGCATGCGCGGGGCTGTTTTCTGGACCCAGCAAAAATAAAACGGCCTCAACTATTAAATTTGGATCTGGTCCAATAGGTTAAAATGTAAAGATCTTTTGCATCTCACAGAAGAGCCTATTTATATACAATTGCAGAAAAACTATAATAAAACAAAAAATGTCATTTCACAAAAAACAGAGGTGAGAGCATCATTCCTATCATTTTATAATCTACAGGACACATACATGATGTAATAGCAATATATTGTATGATGACTAGGCTAGACTGGAATGAGGAAAATGCTTAATGGCAATGTATTATCCAATCACAAAGCCATTGTAGTTTGGGAGTTAGTGAAGCAAGATATAGAAATATATAGATTAAAATGTTTTATATTTGCTTTGTAATATATTTAACTTAATTATTAGAATGAGACAAAGTCTTCATTTACACTTTTCCATGTATTTCAAGATATAACAATTACTATTTTTGAAAATAAAAAAAATTCTGAATAGTGTTCTGCATGAATGCAGATTTTCAGCAATTATGTAAACAATAACAACAGTCATATACCAAATTTGGGAGGAGGAAGGGAAGGGCACAAACAAGAGGAAGGTGGGTGGGACAAGGATTTCTTAACTTCCAGGAGGCCACACGGTTTGTGACCTGCTCACAGGGGGCGTGTTTCAGCTGTGGGACTTATAAGGGATTTTCAACCCCGTCCTCAAGTACCACTAACGGTCCATGTTTTGTAGGTCTCCCTGCAAAACCTGTGGAGCTTTTAAATGTAACTGTCAGTTATGAGCTCACCTCCAGCAAGGAGATTTAAAAAAACTTGGACCGTTAGTGGTACTTGAGGACAGGGCTGAGAACCCCTGCATTAAGCAATCCGGCTTCAACTCCTTGCCGACTTCCAGCATGGAAATCTGGATCCTGGATCTTGAGGATGTAGATCCATGCTGGTAGTCTGTAGCATGCTTGGGGCTGTTCTCTGGACCCGGCAAAAATAAAACGGCCTCAACTACTAAATTTGGATATGGTCCAATAGCTTTAAATGTAAAGATCTTTTGCATCTCATAGAAGAGCCTATTTATATACAATTACAGAAAAACTATAATAAAACAAAAAATGTCATTTCACAAAAAACAGATGTGAGAGCTCCATTCCTATCATGATGTAATAGCAATATATTGTATGATGACTAGGCTAGACTGGAATGAGGATAATGCTTAATGGCTCTGTATTATCCAATCACAAAGCAATTGTAGTTTGGGAGTTAGTGAAGCAAGATATAGAAAGTATATAGATTAAAATGTTTTATATTTGCTTTGTAATTTATTTAACTTAATTATTAGAATGAGACAAAGTCTTCAATTACACTTTCCATGTATTTCAAGATATAACAATTACAATTTAAAAAAAAAAAAATTAATTCTGAATAGTGTTCTGCATGAATGCAGATTTTCAGCAATTATGTAAACAATAACAATAGTCATATACCAAATTTGGGAGGAGGAAGGTGGGTGGGACAAGGATTTCTTAACTTCCTGGAGGCCACACGGTTTGTGACCTGCTCACAGGGGGTGTGTTTCAGCCGTGGGACTTATATAAGTCTGCCTCTTTTAAGTTCATCCAAGGCAACCAAGTGGCAGTGAATTCAATCAGCTTGTATTGGGCAGAGAGGGCTAGATCCACCATATGCATATAAAGGTCTAGTCTGTTATACCATTCCTTTATTGTGAGAGGGGTGGGGAGATCTCCATTTCACAGAGATAACAGCTTTGGATGCATTATTAAAGTGTCTGATGAGGGACTCTTTATATGCTACTGTACCATACTATACTATATGATACTGGGAGTAAGGAAAGATGTCAAAGCCAGAACTCAGGGGTGTCAGGGACTTCATCACACAGCACCGCTGTGGTTAGCTGAATGGATGGAGGGCAGGACATGACCACCATATGTGAAAGGGGTCACCCACGCTACGATTACAGCACCAGCAATGATCAGAGACTCCCAATGAGATTTTGTGTAGCACAGAGGGGCATCTATACCACTAGTACAGCACCTTATATTAGGTTTCCAGGACAGAGGTGCTTTGTAAAGGGGACTGGGTATAAAGGAAAATCTTTGACCATGTTTCAAGCAATAGAACTATTACTAACAAATGTTCCTTTCTCCTGGCATCTGCGCTGTCACGCTCAGTTGGTGTACGCATTATTAGTTTAAGCTATCATTCATGGGTGTCATTTTGTTGCTGTCTGTTACTTCTGACGTTTTTCTCTCTTTATTATCAGTGAAATTCCCACACCCATTCCTCAATATATTTCCATTCTGCTCACAAAATCCTTACAAAGTTCCTTATCCGGAAATAGCTACTGCTGGCTATAACAGAGGTAGAAAACAATGACTGGATGGATAAATGAGGTTACAGGCCTTTGCAGCATGTATCTTACTGAAGAGGAATTGGAATTGTTTGATGGAAAAACATTTATTTGAGTGACACATTTTTATTCTGACCGCCCTTTGCCAGGAATGCTAGTTCTATGTAGGTTATATTATAGATAAACTTAGACAAAACCGCCAATGTTTGAAAGTTTTCATCTAGTCTGATAATATGAACTTGCGCTACAAGTATCAAGGTGGTCCATTGTAGCAGAGAGACTTCATTTATCTGTGAGTTGTGAGAATTTTTCTTAAAGTGGGTATACACCTATGCAATCATACTTGAGAAGTGATGGATCTTCCTATTACAACTGTACACAATGTACCAACAGCAGATTGGAGTTCATCACCTCTAGAAAAAACGGACAGCGGTGATTATGAATTTTAGGACATTCATGTCACTACAAATAAAGATTGTGGAAGCGTACACAATCTAGAAATGTCATTCCAAATGGACTGCGATTGTATAATAGTATAGGAGTGCGCCCATCTTAAGTCCTTAATTTAGTTCAAGCTTACCACACCCTATAAAAAGTCACAGTTACAAAATAAAATTCTCAAACTAGAATGCGAGACCAATTCATCTCACCAACAAGGAACACATTGGTCACGAGTCCTATACAGGCTGGCTGACATTACAGACTACACTATCTCACCTGTTATGTATCCTCACTACCAGATTATGATTGTCAATAATTCCTGGGTTTTCTGCAAACTGTTGATATGTGACGATATGCTCCATGAATTTTTCTGTTATAAATACACAAAGAAAAACAGTTGAGGGAAAAAAAAACCAAAAAAAAACAAAAAACAGTATGACTGCAAAACTGAACAGGCGTGATTGAAAAAGACAGACAATACATACTCAATAAATCACATTCATTTAGCAAGCAGTAACTTTATATGACCACACAAACATAGGTTAAGCTCTCGTTTCAAAAAGGAAATCAATAAGAGAAAGCACTGTAATATATAGTGATGATATCTAAGCAGATCCCCTATTATAGAACTATTACATCTTACAAGGGTTCTGCTCCATTTATGTCCTGTAGTCATTATGTAATTTGGTTCCTGTCAGGTGTCCAGTTCAGTAACACTCAGCATGTGTCTTTATTCACTTACATTGCATGCAGGAAAACAATTTCCAGGAAGCAAACAAAAGACAAGTTTATGTGCTGCTCAAACAAGCGGATTAATAGTAGTGCCTTAGTCTTTCTGATGTTGTGGACCAGCACCACCTAGAGGTCAACTTATACATTTAAAACTCACCTTTGGAGATCTCTCCATTCTCACTCAAACCTCCACAGAGAGACAGTGTAACATCTGGCAGGTCCATGGGAGAATCTGAGAGGCATTCTGTACCGCTGTCTGCAGCAGATGCAGACTCCACTGACTGCGGAGACTGGGAGCCTGACAACGTGTCAGATTCAATCCACTGCCTAGAGCCGGGATCGGAGTCACTGCAACACAGGGTTCCCCATTTTACAGTTAGTTTCTTTTTGAGAACTTCATATAGCATAACATATGGGAATATGTAACACTTTACAATAAGGCAATAAAGTGTTCACACAGACCATGATCCACTGAGAAAGATTTGTGTTTTACCTACTGACAGATGTACACTAACACAACACGCCAAACCTACTACTATTCGGTGTTGCAGGGTGTGTAATCAGAGAACTCTATTTACATAAAAATTGAGATTTTGATCCGGCTCCAGTTACGTAGTTTTCGTCTTACGCATGCGTAGCAGCTTATTTACACTTTCTACGTACCATTTCTGTAAAAAATAATGTAGAAAACTACATAACTGTGAATCCAGACCTAAAACACTAGAAAAACATTAGTACTAGGTGTTCTTAGGTTTGCTGCAAAATTTGAGCTTCTATTGTTTAGCTTTGGGTATAACTGGCTGCAGTCTGAAACCTTACAGCAAATGCAAGCTATAATCCCATTCCTTAAGGCGATCTTCAGTCTTCTGAGAACTCATTAAAATGGCAGCCCGACTTTCTATTTATATTCACATATTTATCACACACAAACGTACGTTACCTTTTAGGGAAATAAAGTGCTGCTACTTCAGGTTCCAAAACATTTAGGTCATCCAGATAGATGTCACCTGGACCCTGATGCTGGCTCCTCTTACGCACACCTGTAAGGAATGAAAAATAAACAATGAATCAATGCTTTATATTTCACAGTACACAAATGCTGCTCTGAAACCTCACATCACAGGGAAAAATCCAGATAACCCATAACAGGTAAAGCCTTCAGAGTCTTCTATGGCAAACACAAGGATAGAGCTTTCTTGTTCAAAAAACGCAGAAAGCAGACAGCTTGTTTCTAGGTATTATTGCTTTTACTCTTAGCATACCTACAATATATGAACAACATTATATATTTATCATTTAGAACCATCTGAGCCTGAGCTGCCTCTTGCAAACGTATTCACAATAATAATGAACAGAAATATATTCATAGCTCCATCCTTGGACAGATTTACACACACACATACATGGGCACACATACGATATATATATATACGGTATATATATATATAACCTCGCATTGCCTTTTACTACTCGACTCCCATTGGCAGACCCTGTTATTTCCTCTGTGTACTTATGCTTGTCTCCATTCTCCTCCAGACATAATGGCATCGGAGTGGATCTGGACCTGCTAATTATGAATATTTTCCACTGTGTGCAATGGAAAGCGACCGCAAATGGCAAGTGTGAATGTGATCCTGTGAGGTTTTCTATATATATATATATAACACATTCATATGTTCGATAAGCCTGACTGCATCCATGTACTGCCATCAACCCCTTGACAAAGGCTACGAGCCGAAACGGCCGTCAGGGACCTTTTGAATATCTGGGAGCACCTCCTGCTGAGTATATTATTCTATGGACTTTGGCACTTTTTGCCTATTATGAACTTCATTCTCGGATACTCTGCATAGTATTGATATGTTTTTTGAGATGTTTCCTTCATAGATTGTTCAGTACCATATGGCTATTTCTAGCACCTGTGGCTTTTTTAATACTGCAGTTTTGCTGATTATGGTGCATTTGTAGTGTGATTTTTTTCCATTAAAGAATCTTTTTGAACAGTTTACTGTGCTGACTTACCTGTAGGATATACAGCTTTTGAGATATATCTATATCTATCTATATCTATCTATATCTATCTATATCACAGGCACACACACACACGACAAAATATATAGGTGAATGGCATAAAACTATTCTATGCTTTGTGAAGAGTGTTTTATTACACAATGCCAATGGGTGACTCCCTATATGCATTTACAAGGTGTCTACAGCAAACTTTTATGTCTTTATGGTGTTTGTGAACCCATTTCTGATGTGATACAGTCATTCTTCATTGAATATGGCAATATATATTTTCCATTAGCTTTCCTTTAGGGTAAACCAAGGGCAACATATAAATAAAGCATGGTATTGTGTCTGCTGTTTGTGTTCTTTTGTATCTACAGACAGGCTCCTTCTTCTTCTGTGATGCTCCTACTGACCATTCGGTCGCTAGGGGGCAGCCTTTTATATTAATGATGACGTCAGTTACACAAGGGGCTCTAGTGTTTCTGATGTCATCATTATTATAAAATGCTGCCACCTAGCAGCCGAATGGTCAGTTGGAGCATCACGGAAGAAGAAGGAGCCTGTCTGCGTGTCAAGTACCGAATAGGCCGAGGAGCGGAACAGACCTCCGGGGATGACACTTCTATCAACCGGAGGACAGTCTCCAAGCAACTTGAGAAGATTCTACTCATCAAGCAACTCTTCCCAAGAATGATGATGGCAAACGGTGAGTGATAAAAATGTATATTATTTTTTTACACCACACAGTACATCGCAATACATTTAGTATAGAACACGGTGGCCACCAGAGGTAAGTACACACATTAGGGGGAAATATTAGTCAGTGAAAATGTTTATTTCACATAGACACTTATAGTAATGTATAACTGTATGTTTTCTGCAGACTGTTTTTATTTTTGTTACACACACCACACACAGTGCAGCATGGTTAGAAGTCTTACCATGCTGACGCTGATATTACTACAAGGCTAAGCAATGCTTAGCCTTGTAGTTCTATCAGCACAGCATGGCTAAGGTTTTCAAGCATGCTGCGGTCATTTTTGACACACAGAAAAACACATTTCAAATAGATTGATGTGTTTATCTGTCTCGCATGGTGAATTTTCACTAAATCGCCTCTAGGCAAGGACGAATTGCTAAACGGCGATTTAACTGCGAGTTCGTCAAAGCGACCTTTGTGAATACATTGAAAAAATCTCAATGGCAATTTTATGGTCTGCGATTTTCCAGAGGCCTCAACTCACGTGAGTTTAGCTTTAGTGAATACAGAGATTTCATATTCACAGCAAATTCACGCGATTTGAGGCGATTTGGAAATATACCCCTATGAGTGGGACGTATTGGATCAAGTTTAGATCAGTATCCACTCACAACATTGCTAACAGCTTAACATTAAACTGCAGCTGCAGGTATAACACACAACTCTTTTACTTTAATTACAATGTCTAATATTAGCTCTGTATTCATTTGTATAGATCATTTTTGACAATACACACAGGTTCCTATAACACTACAAAAATTCCATGAAACTATTTGTATTAATGACATTTTACTATAGGTCAACATATGGTGTTTGTCTGACCCTAGAGCATGTATAGCATATGCAATTTCTCAGCCATAATGGTATGACAGCATCATTAAACATGTTTGGTTAACATGAGGAAGATTTGTACCTTTCTTCTTGGAGGGAGAGTCTGGTTTTAATAAAGTCTTCAAATCAGACACTGTATCAACAGACTCTACTGGAAGGATTTCCTCTGGGGAGCTCTCAATTGATGGTGGCTGCTCCGCATCTACCTGAACACTGATTGAATGGGGTCGTGGCTCTGGTTTAAGCACAGTACAAACAGAGTCCTCTATGGATACTTCCTCAGTCGTCCCAGATAGAGCCTCATAACTGATTACCCTAAAGTGCGTGTTCTCAGAGGGGGTAATTGTGGCTGTTCGTGGGTGGTCTATTCTTTGCTTCTTGTAAACCTGGAAAGACAACAATTTTGGTATTGCTATTTTAATTGTGATAGATGTGACAGTCACTGCCAAATTGTTTAACAATAACATTGTGTCATACAAGATGTTTCCAAGGCTTAAAGTAGGCTACTCACTAAATGCATATGCTAAATTCATACATACCACATCATTCTATTTTTACATGCATTTACAACTACTTCAGCTAAGGAAACATGACAACTGCCTTCAACAATCATTCCACCTTTTGATATTCCCATACAATGAATTACCTCTGATTTAAACATTTATTGTTTTAACAGAAGTTAATTACTTTAACCACTAATCTATATGTTTCAGTTAGTATAGAACTGTTCAATACCCCTCACATATTTTATTTGCAGATCCAAAACATCACATGCAAATCTCATGTCCAAGGTTTCACAGAAAAAAAGGGCGACGTACCTTGGCTGATTCTGGGAATCCCCCCCATGTCCACTCCATCTGAGGCTCTGCTCTGAGCAAGTTTTCTGTGGGCTTAACTTCCAATTCAGAATCACTTTTTGGGCCCAAGGACTGGGAAAAACCACTGAGTGGTGAGGAAAGAAAAAAGTCTCACCGTAAGAAAAACAAATGTATCTCATCACATGAATTCATTTTCTGCCCTGTCACCAGACAGAACAACACAACTACAAGTCAATTATATAATATAAGTTGATCAAGAGCAGCTGCATGAAAGACATCAGGAAATCTACACAGATCACATACAAGAAGTGGTGCCTCAATACTCTTGCCATCAACAAGTAACGAACGATGCCATACAATCTGTTTCAGTTTTTCTTGTATCTGTGCCTTTCATGTGCCTGCTCTGGATTAACCTATAATTTGTTCTGAGCAACTACCATTTTGTGTAATTTTATTTCTGAGCATGTCTGGGACAACTGACAGGCAAGCTCTTCCAGAGCAGCTATTTTTGAGGCTTTAAGCGGTGCCTACTAAGGTTATTTAGCTCTCAATTTAAAAACACATGATATATGGCCCAATATAAGGTCTGGCAGTTTAGAGAAGAAAAGCCATGAAAGTGACTGGTGGCTTATCATATATTTACAAATGTGTGTAACTAACCTTTCTGCATTTTATTTTACACATAGACACAACTAGTTACCGGTTAATGGCAAGCATGCTGGGGCACATTAGCTTTTATCTGTGTAGATTTCTATAAATTGATTTCAGCAACCACCATACTGTGTATTTTTCTTTAGAACTACACTTTTGCTGTACTTATACAACTATAAATAGATCAGTTGTCCTACAAAGAAATGATAAATGACTACTAGACGGGTGGCACACTTTTAAAAGCTGAGGATCAACAACCGTAAGGGCACGTCATGAAATACCTGTCTTGCAGAGACCATTCGCCATCAGATAAAGCATAGTGGTCAGACGAGTGGCAGATGAAAGACTCTCTGTACTCCTCCTCCTTTAATGCAGAGCCGGAAGATGATCTGTAGAAGAAAGAAACACGTCACTCAGGCTGTTATCAGCTGCGTTATGTTTAATAATGTAAGTGGTTACAACCACACAGATAGAATCAGTCGCACCTAGGTACAAGAGAAATCTTAAGAATCCTGCTACGTATAGAGGATTACTCACACCCTCTGTATACAGTCATTGTAAACATCTTCATATTGTATGTATGCATCGACCTGTTATCTCTTACTATGGATAATATACTCATTTTAATAAAAGAAGCTGAATTTAAATTAAAGATCACTGGTCATATACAAAGTGGAAACACACAGACAGGGCCGTAACTAGGGGTGTGCGATAGGGATGGTCTCTCTCAGGCGTAAAGCTGAAGTGGGTGCCAGTAAATTTTTAAGGTTAAACTGGGTACTAATTAAAGGTTGGAGGCACATTTTTACTTTTGGCCCCTGGCACTAACATTTCTAGCTATGGCTCTACACACAGACTACCAATTTGGTACCAGAACGTAGGCATGACTAAGAAACATAAGATATGTAATCAATAGGGCAAAAACATGTACTAAAACAAATGATTTGTCAGAGAAAGGACCCCCCCTGCCCTGAAATACACAAGCTAGTGTGGTTTAAGTGAATCTCACATCCAATTATGTCTTAATATTCAACAGATCAGAAAACTATTCTAAATATTTCACAATCCTCAGGGGATTGGTATATGGAACCACAAGTCAAAAGAATCCACTTTATAGAAGGATTTTGCAATGTTCTGAAAATCAGCCTACTCTATTTATGAGCCCCCCACCATACATGGATGACAACCAGCACATAAAATGCTGCTTATTGTTTAGAGAGATGGTATTCTCCCCAGCAGAGTCCAAAGTCTGCCAAGTCAAACATTTCAATAGAAATACATTCACCATGTTATGCTCCATAAATGTAAGCAGAATATTAGACTCATACATAGATTTATGTTTTAACCCCAATCAGTCATAACCTGTAAACTAGGCTCATTCATACTGGGCTGGATCCAGAGATGAGATCAGAATGTATGGGAGGGCAGGACCCTGCCTTCGGATTTCCTTTTCCCTTAAAATGGGAATGGACTGAAAGTCTGGATAGGGCAGAATGTGTATAGCACTCTGGAAAATCTAAATCCCTAAACTCTTCCCCTTGCGCTTACTGTTAGTTTACTGTGGGAGCCTGACCCCTCCACAATATGGCCGCTGCACACTGTTCAAATGGCAGGAGTTTCATAATACAGACCTGCTGAGTGCACATATAGCAGATGGATAGGGACTTACCTACAGGAGGTACCTTGAGGCTGGGCAGGTGACCCTAACCCAATAGGGCCATAATGTGAACTAAAACTCCTTTTTATGTATGTGCTGACACAGTGTTATAGAATGATTGTTTGGAGCGCCGGACCTCTCTTTTGTTAATTAAGCCAAGTTGTACATGTTAGTGGTAGAAAGAGCTGAACTAAAGCAGACTATAGAATTTATTAGCCCGAGGCAACAGTGATATTAGAAACCACATGCTGTTAATATATATAGCCCTCAGACATGCCCCATTTCATTATATCTCCCACTGTAACTACTTTTAATAAACAACTATAGTGGCAGGACAAAAAACAACCCTTATAAAGGGTTACGGAGCTTTTCCTGCTTCATCAAACGAAATCCAAACTATGGTCCGGATTCAGACTTTCTGCTATATCCAGCCTTCTGTATGGGCAAGGGGGAAACTGCACCCTCACTCATACAGGATACAAACTGAGCACTCTACCTTAAAACATCTGAGTCGTCTACACTAAATCTATGGACATCACAGAAGTCTGGTTAGTATGGAAGGCGATTAAGCATTGTAAGAGGATATCAAAACCCCCTTTCACTTGTCTGCTCCAAGCTATGCAGGATTAGTTCCTCTAGTCTTTCCTGGCATATTGTGTGATGCAGGCCATGGACCATTTAGTTGCTCTTCTTTGCACAATGTCTCCAACGTATTTATGTCCATCAGGTCTTAACATACTTTTCCAGGTGTGGCTGTACCAATGACCTATAAGGTGGCATTAGATCATCTCTTTTTCTGCTACTAACTCTTCTCCCTATGCAACCAAGCATCTGACTTGCATTTCTTATGACTGTTAATTGGGTGTGACATTAAAAAATGGAGAGTTTTGAGAAGCATAATAGGGGACAGGAACAGAGGGAAGAAGAGACAGAGAAAACAAAGCATAAAAAGAGAGTCTGCTGATAATAACTGGAATAACGCAGTGAAGTGCAGATTCACAGTGATTATTACAGCCCAGATAAGAGTACTGATTTATACCCCTTTCACACTGGCATCAAAAACACGTGTTTTTGGTGGTAATGTAAATCCACCTCTTCCGGTAGACCCAGGTCAAGAGACCCGGGACTTAAACACGGGTAAAAAGAGAAGGGTTTTTCCCGTGTTCAACCAGGGAAGGGTGGCAATGTGAAAGCGCCAGGGTTATTTTAAAACCCCTCTTACCGGCCCGGGGGGAATCAGGACCACTGGCAGGCACTGCTTGTTCAGCCTCATCTGGAGGGACAGCGCACCAGAACGTGCAGCAAAATCACAGCCTGTCACAGGACAGCCTGCGGCGATCGCACTAACCCTAATGTTACCAATACACTTCCATCAAACCACTGTATAAACATATATCACATCTATGATCACTCTGATCGTTTGATGGAAGTGTATTGGTAACATGTCTGCTTGTTCTGAGCATAGCTGCAGAGAAAACTGGTGTTAAAACTGTGCTCTTGGGCTTTTGATGACATCTGCTGTTCAAAGCAATGAATTACAAGTTAGTAAGACGTAACATCACTCACCTACTCTCTCTCCCCTTCCTTTAGGCTGTCAGTAAACATGAAACAGGAATATGAAAGAGCACATTGTATCCCAGGACTAAGTAGCATGATTGAGAACATAATTTACAGGTACACAAGGACCAGTGTGTATAACAATAGGTTTTGTACACCAGTTGGCTCTAGATATAGTGGTCCTTGCTTCTATCAGGGTATCTATCAGCTTAATTTCATTTTTACATATATTTTGTAGTATGAATGTATTGATTACCCTGATCGTGTCCTTTCAGCTTTCAGCTATTTATGATTTTATTTTCAATACATATAAATAGTGAAATACAATTTATAATTAAAGCTGATGTGAAATGAATGACACTACCCTACAACTCCTACTTTCTCTGTACAATAAGTAGGAAATGATATATCTGGAAACAGCACAAGTACATAACCCTAATCAGCAAACGCCTATATTCCATAGAATAAGATGTCAGCTGTTTTGGCTTCTTGTGATTCTAGCACTTTCTATTGATATTTTAAAAGGGGAGACCACACTTTTTGGCACACGTGTCCATGCTGCTGCAGCGCCACATACAGCTTCTCAAAAAGTCAAATACGGGAAGGCAAACAAATGGCTAGTCATGAGTATGATCGTGGTTGTCAGTGCTGTGTGGCATAATGGATCACATACATTCTGCTCTATGTATTTATTCATATTAAATCAATCAGTTTATTAATTTATTGAAAGGTCATATTGTAGTCATAAAAAACATCCAAAGACCACTTGACAACGTGAAGCAGGAAAATTAAAATCTCAGACCTATCCCCCATGTATACAAATGGTGCCGCCCTTGCCTGTATTGCCACACTATAAGTTACACGTGCAGGAAAATAACATTAAACTGAACATTATAGGCTAGAAGGGAATATATATTTCTTTTGGAGGCAGTGTTAATCTTACTGGAAATTTATATAGTTTATATAGTTACCACTGAAGGTCGTGTCTCGATAGTCCGATAGTACATGCAGGTAATGCAGCGTCCGCATGTACTATCGGACTATCGAGACACGACCTTCAGTGGTAACTATATTGGCTATATGCCAGGACTTTTTGTATTGACATTGCTATCTAGCTCCTTACTCTCCCATTACTTGGGACATACCACCACAGCCGCTTCTCACTTAGCCATTATACTTCTAGGGCTCACGGCTACTCACTGAACTATAGCTTCAAGATAAGCCGCTACACCATCTGATATCTGGGTCCTATATCGCAATATTAATTGTTATTTAACACGGATCTCTGTGTATATAAATTGATTGATTTTTAGTACTGAATCATTTGATTATCATTGGATTATCGCTGGGTACTGCTACCTATGGTTAATGCTTTTTTTTATTTTTCTGGATACATATCACTCATGGTTTTTACTATGCATTTATATTTGGTGATTTTATTCATACAGTTATACGAATAAATTGTGATTTCTATAAATCTCCTAGTGCTATTTTTTTCTTTTCTATTTCTAGATTTAAGAAGCATATATTACCAGGGGTTGGCTGGCAACTTTTAGCTTGGGCGGCAAATATAAGCAAGATGCCCTGGATCGGACACCAAATCCCAACCTCCCCCTCTATCCACCAATAAGGGTGGTGAATGACATGCTGATTGGTGCATGGCTGGAGCAATCCAATGATCAGGATGCTGACAGCCAATTACTATAAGGCTGCTGGCTGGAAGGCAGATAGAGAATGCTGAACGTTTGCTCTGATTGTGTGTAATCTACAATCAGAGGGGCCACGGAACATCTTTATTTAAATACTTCTCAATAGGCAGCTCTGTGTCCTCAGCGATGGGCTATGCCCTGGAGGGCAGCAGTCTGAGGAACAGATGTGTGCTGCATATTGTCGGTTGCTGGTGTTAGATGTGGAGGGCACCACAAAAACATTTCTACCAAAATGGATCATTAAACTCCGTACAACAACTGAAACAATCTAACTGGGAAAGTATTTTCAAGTATGACCACACACATGCACAGCCTAACTGCCAATTAGATAAGGTTTTAAAGGTTCAGAATGATATTGGGAGGGTAAATGTAGGAAAAGCAATGGAATTGGCTATGAAGACACATTATGTGAAATGTCCAATTTACACAGTACTGGCTCTACATAAACATTTACTGGGAAACCTACAAGGCTGACACAAATACCAGAAGAACCTTTAATACCTTTAGAGGTCACTTGTCTATAATGCTGTAATAAAATGTTATAGCACAAGAATATCTAAGCTGTTGGCTATAACCTTTGAGTATTTTTCTAGATAGAAGTTTGCTTATAGAACAGAAGGTCTCTCACCTGCGCTGCCCTCAATGATGTGATTTCTACTGGTATCGCTTCTGCCCACTGGGGAATGGGGGGTTGGTGGACGTGGTGGCATTTTATCCTGAATTGTATTTGAATAGACTAACACACTGCTAAATACAGCCAGACTTGCATTTAAATCTATCTCTACCAGTGTGAGAAGCATTTGCTAAATCCCCACTGTTTAAGTGTTTATACATATAAACAGCCTGGATATACAATACACTTATTTTAACAGACTTTGATTCCAATAAAGTCAATTACAAGTTTGTACTAAACTGTCCTAATCTTTTACCTAACCATTTGCCACTTAATAGGGCAAAACACTATATTCTTTGCTGTAAGTTTGCTTATAGCTCCCTCATGTGGTGAAATCTCTATAAATCATTTGGACTTGCAGCAAGCATTTAAAACTCTTTGAAACTGAGCTCATCAATGCTTGTTCATTCAGTAACGCTAGAATTCTCATTGCTGTTGCACAAAGCTGATCAGCTGCAAATGGACCTCTTGAAACAGAGATAATAAGGCTTTGTAATAGTGTGCTTCATAACAAATGGACGGGGGAGAATAGGGGCCATGTCTTTATGGCAATTCATTTACACAGACACTTATACTCTGGAACAATATGCATTTTAACTCCCATTTAGTAATGCAAACTACAACATGCTAGAAACCGGCTAGTGGTGTTTTATTACATCTTATACATCTGCATCGTTTCAGCTCACAACATTTACCTTGGGGGCTGGATTGGGCTCTCTTCATCTGAGTTAATTTCAATCTCAAAGATTTCTTCAACTCCTGAAGGAGAAGGAACATCTTCCTTTTTTTCATGTTTCACTCTCCTACGCTTCCTCTTTTTCTTCTTCACAGACCCCGTGGCAACATTCTCAGACTCCATGACATGAGAGAATGTGGACTGTTTTTCCTCCTCCACAGAGTTTGACAAGTGGTTGTGAACATTTTTGAAAAAATGGGCATCTGTGGGTATCGGTGAGGTAGCCAAGTATGCAGGAACTTGTTCCTAAAGTCAAAAGACAAAATATGCATGAAAGGCTTGTCCTGTCCAGCCATCAAGCTCACAGGCTCAATGAGAATATGGTGGTTTCATATCATTATAAACTCTAGGTCCCCACTGTGCTGACTGTGATCTGACCAAAGCTGCTAGAAAAAGGTATCTGGAAACCTTTCCCTTACATACTAATCCTCTAAAAACAATAAAAAATAATGAGCACAACTATTCAGGGAAAGGATGTCCTATCTCAATAAAGTGTTTCATTAATCATGGGAAACCTGCATCAAGGAAATAATCAATCATACTTGGGTATCTTTAGCCAATCCCAATCTTTATTGTATTCATTATGAAGAAGGAAAGGAAAAAATACATAAAACACACTGTTTACCACTGTGAAGGGGCTCACAATTTCTCACTTTAGCCAGCAGTTTATCGTACTGGTTATATTTTGTGTCAACACTTGTAAAGTGATGGTAATACTTTGGTGGTCTGGCGAATTAGACTTCTCGCACAAGTATGTTAGTGGTAGTGCAAAGCTTTGTGTTCCAGGAGGGGTTAATCATGATACTACACTTACATTTTCTTCTTCAGTTTCTTCCACAAAAAATGCTTCACCGTTGTCACCGAGTTTCATATGCAAATCCACAGCTTCCCCATTGATTTCAATATCAATCTGTGGGACAAAAGAAATCAGCAAAATAAATACAATAGCAAACTTAGCAGTTCAGACACAATTTTAATAATTTGGCAACATTAAAACACGATTGCAGTAATTTTATATTAGTCAATAGAGGGTGTGTAATAGTGACTAGTCAGTGGCTAGACATTCCACCCATTGTGTACAATGGAAAGAGACAGAAACCAGAATCAGGAAGTTTACAACAAAGTTCTGATGGTGGGAAGAGGTTGTAAACAAACACTGTGACTATTCAGGTGACTATTCCCGGCCAGGGCCTAATGATACCTTAACAAATCGCTCGTCAATGAGCATTGCTCCAACTTGTGAAAGTCTAATATATCATTACACATAACATATATTAAGTAAAATAAAATGCTTAAAGAAAGCATAGCAAACATTTCTTTTCTAATAATGGAGTTTAAATCTCTTGTAGGTATTCTTAGGTCTCAAGGAGAACTGACCTGTACTTGGATGAATTACTGTCTTTACATACCACTTTTTCCTTGGATCGAAGGACTCCCAATTTGCCAAAGCGGACATGAAAAGGTGAACACATGTAAGTGCCATCCTGCTGGTGGACCACCACAACATCAATGCAGCCTGAGAGAGTAGCCTGGTTGATTCCTTTGTACAGTTCCCTCACAGTACCCAGGACCTGCCCGGCAAGTTGTCCAACATAGTTCATAGTTTGAGACTAGAAAAAAAAAAAAAAAAAGGCAAACATAAGACGTGTTACTAGGACAAAGCTAATGTGACAGGTTAGCACTACGACCACCATATTCCATTCTCAAATGATTAGCAACATATAGTTCCAAAGCTCTAATTCCATTACTGCTCACCTTCAATACATTACTAGTCAGAGAATGGCTCATGCTACAAGAATCTGAAATCTACACTAATCAGTATAGCGGACAGCTAAATAGTGTAACCCAGCGCTGGCCACCCTTATCCTTAGGCAGTTCTTCCAAACATTCTTGTTGTAATTCTATAAACAGTCAACAATTTTAATCTGATGGATGTAATGCGATTCCATCCTCCAGCATGTAAGGAGCTTAAGTGGGGTTTGAAGTTAAGCACCTTTTGCAATATCCTGATTCTGTCAGGTTGTAATTTACAGGTTCACCCATTTATGTCACAAAGCATTGTGAAATTGCTCCAGGATGACATCTTTAAAGGAATGCAGATGAAATAACTTGTAGTTCATATAATCGGAATACCGAGAACAATACATAATTTATAAGTGGTGTCTTCAGCTGATTTTACTGAAAGCTATGACATGTTCATTCATGACATTCATTTGGCAAGGGCAGCTTCAGATTGAGATTTAGACAGGAGACCAAGTCAGGAAGGATATTGTGTGGAACAAGCCTCTAGATAAAAGTATAGAAAAGAAAACATGGTTGTCATGACATTCAACAGTTCAAGGCTTCAAACCAGTCAGGTGCAGACATTTCAAAATATTATATATGTGCTTCTTACATAGCAAAAGTGCAATTACAATTGTTTTATATTATTGTGTAGAATTCAAAACAGAACTGGGTATTTATGATATTTGAGGTTGTCTTTTAAAGATACTCCAGAAACATTAATATTGGATACTTCCTTATAAAAAATATATAAATATATTTCTGTCTTGATGAGTTATGGGCAACTGGATACATACCAGGGGATGTCTGGTGACCCAATAACCATCTAAAAGGCCACATTGACTTGGTAATTACCTAAAACAATCAATTTTATAAGAGAAATCCACTCCTGTAACAATTATTACATCTAAAGTAAGTGTCACAATCTACATTCAAATCTAACACCTGAGTTTTATCAAGCACACTTAGAAACATAGAAAGTGACGGCAAATAAGAACCACACAGCTCATTCATCTCGCCCAGTTTTTTCTCCTTAACCTATGCTGCCTCTAGATCCCATTTGACCCTCAATTTAGATTAGGGAAATCCTCATATTGATCCCAAACATGTTTACATTGGTCTACTGTGTTAGTCCTTATCACCTCAGATAGGAGGCTATTTCATTTATTAAACACCCTTTCAGTAAAGGAATTTTCCCTGCACACATGCTCTAAATCTACCCCATCCAGTTTAAATGCATTCCCTTGTGATCTACTACATCTCTTCCTTCGAGAAATGCCCCTCACTTGTACCTGGTTACACCCCTTAATATCTGCCTCTCTCGTTACTTTGCTACCTTAAGTCACACAAGTATAAGCATATCATAGACACTGAAGGCCTGTTATTCTGAAATCCTCATTTTCATATTTATTAACAGGTTTTTATATAGCGCCAGCAGATTACACTTCACCATTTTAACGATAAGTATAAACAAGACTGGGTGACAACAGACTGACTGGGTGGGTAAGAAAGCCCTGCTCAGAAGCTTACACTCCATACATCCAAACATATAAGGGATGACAGTATTCATAGGCAATATAGTTTTGAATGTAATTCTCCAATTCTATATCAACTACTTTTCTATACTGTGGGGAAATACTGTTTTTCTTTTTCCAAAAAGAAAAAAATTAAACTATAAAGAACCATCCTAACTTACATCCTGCCTCTTTCTGGATTTTCAGATAAGCCTCTCAAACCGCTAACTAAGGACTTGCTTTTCTGTCAGTCCAGTGATCAGACATTTCCTGCTCTTTAACTCTGCTCTCAGTGGGCTAACATTACTTTATTACTATATTTAGCTACTTATCTTAATTCTTGTTTCTGATGAAGACTCTTTCACTGTCACAGCACACAGGGAGAAAACAGGGGTAATGAGATTAAATCAAAATCATTATCAGAGAGGTCTATATATGTTGGACATGTTCAGTATAGCAATTTGAAAAGTGTAGAGTCATAAAAGTTACCAGAAAAAAATGTGGGTGAACTCAAAATTTAAAGTTAAACCCATTAAAACTCTAATAGTATTGTAAAAAACAGGAGGATTACAGTAACTATTAATATAATGTGACGATTATAAAAAAATAAAAATACTATTTGAATATAAGGTGCAAAAGGGCTAAAAAGTGCAGTAAATAAATAAGATCAGCAACTCTGACAGTGTAAAAAATCGTTGAAATATATCGTAAACTCCCAAAAAATAAATAGATACAAGATCCTGATAGCTCTAAATAAAAACACAGTGCAGTAGATAAACCAATACTAATAAAGTGTGACCTTCTAAACAAAGTGCAATGTGCTAGGGTGTGCAAAATAGAAAGACAAAAGTCAATAAGTAGCCGCTTGAACAGTAGGGAAGCGCTAAAATTTCTAATAAACATGTGAAAATATATCAGGCAAGGTTGGTAGTAACAATAGTCTGTTTGAGAGCTCTAGTTCAGATGTGAATTGATGATATAAAACACAGTCTATGGGAGGGAGATCTTTTAACCGTGGACGTTCCTCCTTATTCTTTTCTAGAGCAATAAGTTCTGATACAACAGACACAGTAGGCCCCCCTCCGACGTGTTTCTTTTGATTGCCTTGAAAAAGAATCTTTGAATTCGAAACGCGTTGGCAGGGTGGCTACTGTGTCTGTTGTATCCTGTCTGATCCACCTGAATAACTCCATAGCACCGTTCCTCCAATTACCCGGGTATTTGTTATCCACAGAGAACGGTGACAAACTAGTGGGTCTCACTAATACCTCAGCCTTTTATTCACTTTGTGTGTTTATAAATATATATAATATATATTTTATTAAATAAACTCTATTTAACTTCCACGTTGTGTACTGTGGGGGGGGGGATTCACCTTCCGACACTCAGAGGAACTTTGTTTATGTGTCTCCATGTTAACAGTCAGCATGTACAGTCTGCACATGTCAGCTGCTTAGATTCCAGCATCTCCTCAGTCTTCTCTTCGAAAGGACAGACAGTGTATCTTTGATTGTGAGTGACTGAGATACTATATCTTTTTTCCAAATAACTGTATTTGAATCAGGACTTATTTCTCTAGAAAAGAATAAGGAGGAACGTCTACTGTTAAAAGATCTCCCTCTCATAGACTGTTTTATATCAATTCACATCTGAACTAGAGCTCTCAAACAGACTATTGTTACTACCAACCTTGACTGATATATTTTCACATGTTTATTAGAAATTTTAGCGCTTCCCTACTGTTCAAGCGGCTACTTATTGACTTTTGTCTTTCTATTTTGCACACCCTAGCACATTGCACTTTGTTTAGAAGGTCACACTTTATTAGTATTGGTTTATCTACTGCACTGTGTTTTTATTTAGAGCTATCAGGATCTTGTATCTATTTATTTTTTGGGAGTTTACGATATATTTCAACGATTTTTTACACTGTCAGAGTTGCTGATCTTATTTATTTACTGCACTTTTTAGCCCTTTTGCACCTTATATTCAAATAGTATTTTTTTTATAATCGTCACATTATATTAATAGAGTTACTATAATCCTCCTGTTTTTTCAATACTATTAGAGTTTTAATAGGTTTAACTTTAAATTTTAGAGTTCACCCACACATTTTAGCGCCCCATACACCTCATCTGTGTATTTCTATTTGTTCTTGTAGAGGGTAACTGGGGAACTCTCACCGGTGTCAGAGGCTGCTTTTAGCAATATAGATAGCGCCCAAGTGTTCACAGCCCCTTTTTCGCAGAAAAAAAATGTGTTTAAAAAAAATATCAAATAGACAGTAAAGCTAGGTACACAGAACAGCCTCTTCTAACACTTATCAATCCAATCACATGATAAAAGATTTATACTGCACAAGTGTGTACCCTGCAACATTCATGCTAGAGTGTTATAAAGTACAAAACATCGCTTGATCGCATATTTTAAACAGTTTAGCGAACAATGTCACAATGTAGGCTGTCCTCATGTAGCTTTAAATGATGATGGTTTGTGGATGTGCATATTCAAATTTTGGAATTAAGGAACAGTAAATCGCAGACCTGCCAGTAAATGGAGCGTAGAGTGCCCGACAGCATTGTGAAACTAAGACTAATGTTATATATTACACTCCTGGAGTATATACACACACACACACAAATAGGAGGCCCCAGCACTCTTGTAATTACCCAGCTAATCTTAACTTTCTAAAATAAAAGTCAGAAAATCAATTACATACATCTGCAGATATAGGATAAGCCACCAGCCACTTACAAGGCTTCTCTATTTTGGTGGTACTAACTCTAAAACTGTCAGAGTCCCAACTTTGGGTCATATATCATGTATTTCTGGCGGTGAACTTTCAATTTAAGAATACATGAAATGACCCAATGTTGGGATTCTGACAGTGTTAGAGTTAGGACCAAAACAGAAAAGCCTTGTAAGTGGCTGGTGGCTTATCATATATCTGCAGATGTATGTAACAAATTCTCTGACTTATTTTAAAGATAGAAAGTTGTGTGTTAGTGGCTGGGTAATTGCAAGAGTGCTGGGGTGTCTTTGGGCCAGATCCAGAACAACGCTTGTGAGCGAATTTACGTGTGGCAGAGACGTAAAATCACGTAAAATCGCGTTTTTTGTAAGTACTGCGCATGCGCATCATAGAAAATATGCTCCGTAACGTAGCATATATGTGTCACATAAACACTTACGTGTGGGCATGCCAATTTCACGTGAGTCCAAAATACGTCTGAAATACGTTATGTAGGCGGGGGTTTGTATTTAAAGTGTACAGTATGGGCGTGCTTAGCTGCGTAAATACGTGTTGCCCATACGTACGTGAGCGGATCACATTGGTTACTTTTAAAAAAGTTAAGGTAGGGTGTGGAAAGCGTATCTTTGTCAAAATACGTACATTCAAGGGATGTGACAAGGGGAGTGTATAGAAGGTACGCACGCGTAAATACGCTACGCAAGGATACATATTGCAAACGTAGTTCTGAATCTACCCCTTTGTGTATTTGTGTAAACTCCCTTTTCCTTACAGCACCTGCTCCATATTACCTTATAAATTGATTTGAGCAACCACCATTTTCTCTCTCCCCCTCTCAAATTTACCTTTTCACAGTCAACGTTTTTCATTGATAATGAAAACTTTGGAAATAGATTATATAAAAGTCCATGAAAATATGTATAAAGGTTATATTCTATGCTTTATATAACTGAAACACTCCTACCTGTGAGGCTGTTTAGTAACAAAGTCCAAAAAAACAGTTCTGCCCTAGTAAAGAGAATCATTTGTTGATAATAGCTGGGTAAGTGTAATGTCAGAACTGCATTTTCTTTCTGCACCAAGACAAACAAACTTGTTGAACTGTAATGTGACACAATAAACCTGTCCCCGCACACTTAATTATACATTGCTATTGAAGCAGCCAATCACTCACAGAGTCCCCTTTAATTAAACAAGAAGAGCAGCTGACTGGCAATTAAAACAAAACAAGGCATTGGCGAGTTCCAGAAAGCACTGACTCGTATTTCATTACAAGACAAAGAAACACACACACAAAGCACATAAAATCCCAGAATACCAGTGTCGTATAAAGCATATTACGAATTACAGTAGGCAATGTAGCACCAAGTATGAAATATAAATGTACTCATTACTTTACCATATATTTCAAACAAATAACAAATTATTTAAGTTTGTAACAGTCAGTCTAGAGTTAGTTACGCTAATGCAAAGAAAGCTAGACTGATGTCCTATAACCTCACTATCTGGGTTTAAGGTCATGCATACTATGTACATGACAACTGTTTAATACAGACAGCTGGCATACCTAGAAGAATATTTTTTTTCTGCATAGGAACATGGAAGGACTGCATTAAAAGGTCATGATAGAGAAGTGTGTGGGTATCTTTACAAGTTACAACTCATTACTAGCAATGGCTCAACTATTGTGTGTCCTCATTACCTCCAAATATCCATCAGTCAATAAACACAAGGATAATAGATCAACCATGACATCCAGCAAGAGGACAGAAAATGGCTGCTTTTACAATTCACACATGTATACAAGCTCCACTAATCTGGTCCGGATCATGCGGATCAAGGTTTTTGGAAGCCTTAGGGTTAGGTTTAGGGAATGTATGGTGCTCTGGGGATCAATTACTATGCCTCATCGAGACATTAGCAATCGATATCCCAGCCAGTTCCGAACTATTGAAATGGGAAATACAAGCTATGAACTACACATTAAACTCAGTACTCCATATAAAAAAAAACACTATAAAACTGAAGTAAACAGATCTTGTAGTGACTTGTAAAACTACGGCAGCATACAATGTACGTGTAACACCCAGTATTTCACAACAAAAACAATGGCATTTGTTTTGTTTGTACCATAGAGAGAGCAGCATAGTGCTACATTGCTCACTTGCAGGGTCATATTTTACATTTTGTGAGCTATTCAAACAAGCTATTTAAACATGAATTATTACAGAATTTTTCAGGGCATACGTCTAACCTTTCAAGCATTCAATATTACTTCATCAGATCAGAGTATTTCACACACCGACAGAAAGGAAATAACATCTCTCTGAAGCTACAGTTCTTAGAAAGTATTAATTAATTACAAGACAATAGAAAAAACTCCACCTCAAGACATACATGCACAGGGGAAATGGCGCTCAGGCTAGGATAGAATAAGTATGATGTTGCACTGTTGACAATGGGGATCCAGAACTAAGCGCTCGTTACGTTCAATTTGAATGCCTCCCTCCGCCTCCAGTTCGTAGTAAGTGCGTAGTTACGGCTATCGTATCGTTGGCACACCCCTTCGTGCGTAGTTACTACATTGTTACGGCCGCCCAGAGTTACGTGTTGTAACATCTGCCGTACGCACGCGCAGAACGTACAAACAGCCGAAATTACGCTATTGTGTGTAGGTCTGGATCTGGCCCAATATACCTAGAATATTAGAGTTACTAGTTTGCAGACATTTTGGACAATCTGTAAAATGGTTGTGACAACCACTAGTTTCTACAATATACCACTAGCTTCTAACATCATTGTACAATGTCTGCGTGTTCCACTCAGTGCAAAGTAAGTGGCCATACACTGCCACAATTATCGACCACAGCAGGAGTTTGCCCAATAAATAGGATGATCTCCCACCAGGGAAAGGCCCTGATATCAGCGCCACCCACCTCTCCTGCTGGAACAGACAACCTGGCAGGAGGAGCTGTCAAGATTGCATGGGCCTCCTGTCAGTCTCTGCAGTGGTTGGTTGGATCTCCTGATAATCTTGGCTCCGGTTAGCAGTGTGTGGTCAGAGTTACTCTGTCTGTATAGCCATAGTATAGTAATGAAAGCTCTACTTCTCTTGCAGTTTTTATTACTTTGTTACTGCTGTACTTGATCATTTTAAAGAAGTCAAAGCTTAAGAAAATCTTCAGCATGAGTACAAGAATATAAAAAGATCAAATTATCAGATCCAAGAATTTATTTGACGTTTTATCGCCATTTGAAATTAAAATCATGCCCATCCGCTACCACGATTATTAGTCCAAGCACCTAATAATTTGGTGATCGGTCCAATAATCACTCTAGTGTATGGCCAACTTAATACCTGGATTGTTGCAGAAAAGCAAGTGTGGTACACTTTCAAGTTCCTATATATTCTCAATTAGGATGCGGTTTGCCAGTCCAATGTTATGATATTTGACAGTGAACATGCTGCCAATAAAATGCTGGCAAAGCTCCCTGATGGAATATTATAATGCCAACATGTTTGTTCAGGTTTAAATTCACCCTAATTACTAACCCGACCCAGGGAAGCAGAGAGAAGCATGGGTACAGTAGTTAAATGAAAACTTTCAGTAGTGAACCCCTGCCGAATGGCGTGTAAAATGACACGGACATTACCCGGTCAGCTGTATCATTTTCAGAAGAGCGAATGCCGGAACGGCAACAACTTTCCGTCAATAAAATAGATAAAAGGCAGAAGTGATGCATAATTATCATTATGGGGCTGATCCAGAGTAAGGAGTAATAGAACAAAAAAAGGGGAAAAGCTGCACATGGAATAACCATGTGGCAAAGTGGAATTTTGTTTCTGTTGCATATAGGAAAAATACTGGCTGAGTCTTCTACTTGGACACAAATACTGGGCAGCTTAATTTTTCAGTCAGAACAGAGCTACATCATCACTCTTTCTGTATACACTTTATACATTTGCTTTCCCCAGAAGCTTGACGAGGTTTTGTCAATGTGCAGATTTGCTCCTTTTTATTCCCAACCCCAGATGATCCCTTAAATGTGTTAGCTAAGACTTTAATACCGTTTTCACATCACCACCCTTGAAAAACCGAAGATTTTCAACCCAGGTTTTTCCTGGGTGAATTGCTGTGTCCAAAAAAAAAAAAAAGCAGCATTATAAGCCGACAAAAACCCAGGAAATTCCCAGGTCTGACCCTTTCACATGTGTCATGAATTTCCCAGGCCTGCCCTGGCAAGCAACTGTCAATCAGCCTAAAGAGGAGCTCTTATTGGCTAAAAAAAAATAAAAAAAAAATAAAAGTAGGACCTGAAAGGAGACAAGCTGCATTTTTAAGTACTTGTAGGTCTCCTTTCTGGTCAGTCTGCCTGCAGTTCCACTATTCGCCACTATGAACACAGTACATGAATGCCTCTTTTATGGTCTGATCGAAGGTCCAATCAGATGTCTTTGTAAAAAACAACACAGGACCTTTCACATTACCACCACCGGGTCTGTGAGATTCAGACCTGGGGAAAACAGAAGTGTTTTTACCCGGGTCTGAATCCCGGGTCTACCAAAAAGTGACATTTTACATCACCACTAAATACTCTGGTTTTTGGTGGTGATGTGAAAGGGGTTTAATAATGCCTTTTCTTCAAACAGACCTTCTCCCGACTCCTTAAAACAGTATGGATAGTTATGGCCCTCTTTTTATTAGTATCACATATTCACAACTGCTGCTGAATTATCAGGGGTTTAATTTACTGATTTAAATAGATTGATAGTTTGACTACAGTATCATTGTGTTAAAAAAATCTGAATCTTAAAATGTATTTATCTCTTCACATTTCCAGAACAGAAAACATCTGCATTTTGCAGAAGCACATGCACCGCATTCCTAGTATGAATCTTCGTTTTGTTGGCCCTTACAAGATTACACATTTTACAGACAATGGCAATTAGAATTAATGCATAGATATCATGGACCAGTCACTAATACAGCTCTGTAGACACAGTTGTTTGTGAAACTATAGCAAGTTCAGCGGTCTTGGTCACTAATGATCTAACCACACATGCCTTAACAATCATCACTTTTGCAGCTCCTCAACGCCTCACGCAACATAATATATGTATCTAGAAAATAGCTTGTACCATTAAGGCGGCAACAAATGACAGATATTCTGACAGGATGTGGACGTCTGTGTGTTAGGAGGAAAAGGAAGGGACAGAGCATGAAGATTATACAATAAGGGAGTGCTGTCCAGACACCCAGGCCATAGTTATTTTGATATAGTTATTAATTAGTTGATTAAGTTAAGGGTTAGGTACTGGCCTCCATTAGCCAGCATGAAAGTCTAGATGTGGTCCAATATTTTTAGCTTCAAATGAAAAAGAAAATAAGCTGCAATTAATTGTTGGCCTAAAAACACTGGGGCTACTACACTGTCAAAGCTCAGAGATATGGCCAGCTCTCTTTTTCCCACTGCCCTTCAATAGGCAGCTTCATAAGTATTTAAAGGAGTGTTCATAGCAATAAACCAATAAACACTGCGTGCGTGTGTGTGTGTGTGTGTGTGTGTGTGAAAAGTGTTTTGTGTATGTGATTTTTTTTGTGTGTGTGATTTTGTGTGTGTGTGTGTGTGTGTGTGTGTGTGTGTGTGTGTGTGTGTGTGTGTACATATAAATATCATTAATGATCACTAATAGCCTTCCAGGTTATATACATCATAAGCAATAGCAGAAAATTGCCTCTGTTTGTTAGTAGACCTAGGCCATCCATGAAGGCTTAGACAAAGATCCTAATTTATTTCCAAACAATTTTACATGTGTGAATATGTTGTGTAATGTGTACACAGATACATACAGACAGTTGATATATTTAATATCTTATTCTAATTGCTAAATAACATTGACACATTTCTGTGGTCATGTGGTGGAGAATAAAGCACTTGTATTCTGCAGTTCAAGCACCGCTTAATGTGAAAGTAAAAGCTAGACATTTTTTTGTTTCAGAATGAATAAAATCCAGCCATAGCTACGTGACAACACAAACTATTCACTAACTAAAAGTTAACTGATTAAAGTCTGCTCTAATTTCTGTGAATACCACACAAAATTACAGAGAGCTAGGAGACCAAGTACTTGTATGACCAAATAAATGTATGCCTAATATATTACTTTCAATGATATTCATTACATCAATTTAATGTACAGCTGGTTATGCATTATAGTTAATGAATTAGGTTGAGAAATTGCAATCAGCTACAGTAAGGAAATAAGGTACACACGTTTTAACAATAATGAAAAATGTCATTGTATTTCCTTTCTACCCCAAAATTCTGTTAGACATACAAAACAGAGCAGCCGGTACAACCTGTGTATCAAGACTTCTGGTTTACCACTTCTGGAACTGCATCATAAGAATGCAGAATCCACATGAAATTCCTCAAACGGTATTTGGTTGATTGATACAGAAAACGCTCCCCCAAGCATCCCTTAATTATTAAATGGATCTCTGATCTGGTCACAGAGAATATTATCAGGTTATCGCTCTGTAAAATGGGCATTGTCATCTTACCACAATGATGATTACATGCATGACCCGGCCATACAGGGACAGGTAATCTGGTAAACCAACAGATAAACAGACCATTCGAACAGTTATCTTTTATATCTGTCAGATTCAGACCTCCTTCGAGGCTGTTTGAATCTCTCTCACTATCTACGGTTCATTTGAGAAATGATCTCAGACCATTTTTGAAGTTAACAGATCAGATCTGAGATTCAAACAATTGTTATACCCTGAGGAAAGCTTCTTACATTGTATGGAAACTTGTTGGCCCTTACAAAATAACACATTTTACAGACAAATGGTAATTAGAATTAATGCACAGATATCATGGACCAGTCACTAATACAGCTCTGTAGACACAGTTGTTTGTGAAACTATAGCAAGTTCAGCGGTCTTGGTCACTAACGATGTAACTACACATGCCTTAACAATCATCACTTTTGCAGCTCCTCAACGCCTCACGCAACATAATATATGTATCTAGAAAATAGCTTGTACCATTAAGGCGGCAACAAACGACAGATATTCTGTATATTACGGATTGCAGACACTATATAGATATAAGGCAACAGAACTTACCAACATACTAAAGGAGGTCAGGTGTTCATGAACCAGGTCATCATCACTTAACTCATCATCAGTTACTAAATGGAACATTTCTTCTTCTGTCACCTCACACTCTGTAGCACCATGCATTTCAGTAGAACAAATAGCACATATCTATATTGTACATATAAAGAACCTCCCTTCTGTTTACCAGAAACTTGCTGTGCTTGTTCTCCCTCTGTTGGTTAGAAGCTCTGTGTCTCGCTGTGGTTTTGTTGTGAAAGGAAATAACTTAAGGTAAAGTATTATTTCTGTCCTAGAGACCAATAGTTTCAGTTTTTTATTTATCTGCTTCATATATGTGGAGACAACAACTTGTACAAACTCTTAAGGCATGGCCTTGTACTCAGTCACATGCTGTGAACTCGCACTTCTCCACAGCCAGAGATTAAGTTAATGATTCTTTTGTACTCCTTTGCACTATTTGGCACCCATTATTTCAATGAAATGATAAAGTAAACAACGTCATTGCATTATTATCTGGTATAGCTGCTTTATCTGAAGCAACTATCATGTTATTACAAAGTAGTTTAGTATGTACTGAAAGCCCAAAGTACTGTAACTGTCCGTCAAGAAAACAAGAACTACTAGTGGGTATTTAGTAAATTAAACCAATGAGTTGCATTCACTTTTCAGTAACACACTGCAATGTTAACACAGAACTTCTCCAACACTGGTAAACATAGGGACAGTGATGTACAGGTCATGTGGGAGGGAGAACATACTAGACAATCATGCTATCTGAGCCAGGACACCTCACCACTGATTTATAGTCATATCAACCTAATTCCGTGGTTAGACATAGAACAAAAGATGCAGGTTGTGACTTGTTTTAGGTGCAAAAAGTAATGGTTAATTATGTGGCCAACAACTCTGTAATTCACCAGTGATATTAAAAAAAAAAAAAAAAAAAAAAAAAAAC
>WWET01000183.1:669902-682924 GCA_011038615.1 Limnodynastes dumerilii | reverse complement strand
TGTAAGGACCGCTGATCCGCCAGGCGCATTTAAGGCAGGCTTATGGCAGCGTAAGCTGCCATAAAGCCCGCACGACAGATGAGAGTGACAGGGGGTGTGCACTCCCTTCTGTCTCACGTAATTTCAGACCCCCGCGCGCACGGAAAGCACGCAGGGATCTGGATCCGGTCCTGTGTTCCTTTGTCTTGTATGCTTTGATAATAGTTCAGCTATTACTTGCTTCTGTGTCACCGTGTGTCTGTCTGTGTAAAGTATCAAATATTTGCACAGGCTGTTTTCTTGGAATACAAGAAGGGTTAAAGTTCACTTGACAATGATTATTAGTATATGTTTGTTTACTTTGCAGGACATGCATCTGTGACAATAATGCTACTTTGCAAAATGTTCATGAGAATGAATGTCTGTATCTGGTATAAGCTTTACACCTTATACATTTCATAAATATTGTATCATTTACTGTCAGACAATATTAAATAAAGAGAACAACTAGCTAAATGGAAAGTAGACTTTACCTCCCAGACTTAGGGAGTTTAGGTCCTCACCTTAACTACATATAATTTATTCTGTTGCGGTACTTTTTTGCTTTGTACAATGATATGTCAACAGAAGAAAAATTTTATTAGAAAACTATTAAAAATATATAACAAAAAGAAATTCATTAGAATGAAATACACTTGCATACTGCTGGATTAAAGGGTTTCATACATTAGTGTGAACAGTAAAGTGTGCAAATATGAAAACTTTAAAACTTACCCTGTTGATAAGGAGAAATTGCCATCACTGCCGATTCCTGAGAGTCCTAAGGGCAGATTTACTAAGCTGCGGATCTGGAAAAGTAGAGATGTTGCCCATAGCAACCAATCAGATTCTAGCTCTCACTTTCATATTACATACTAGAGAATATCAGCTAGAATCTGATTGGTTGCTATGGGCAACATCTAAACTTTTCCAAACCCGCAGCTTAGTAAATCCCTGAAACCATCAAAAACACTGATCTTATAACTTACCTACAAACAGAGCTTATTGAGGCACTGGGACTACCTACCTCTATGCAGAAATTAACAATTGAAAAGGCGCATAGGTTGGGTCCGGAACGTTCCTACAATGGGGAGAGGCCAAGAGCGGTGATAGCCAGATTTCTTAACTATAGGGACAAAGAAACTGTCCTCAGAGCTTACCGCAACCTCTCTGTCCTCAAGATAAGGGATTGCAAACTCCTAATATTACAGAAATTCTCCTCCCAGGTTTCACAAAAAAGAAGAATCTTTGTGTTACGACACTCCGGGTTTACCTGGTATAGTACCGGAGTGGTCGTGAGAGACAGAAGGAACTGGAGTGGCGCCCCGGGATTACCTGAGGGGGGACCAAGCGGTTTACTTCCTACACGCGGTCTGCCCAAGAGCGGGGAGAGAGAGCAGAGACTAGCAGCAAGAGGAAGCAGGCGGCTAGTGGTGACTGGAAGGTGCGGGAAGCAAGCAGCAGGGACTGGCAGTGAGTAACAGCGGGAAGCAGGGCTAGGGCATGGACAGAAGAGGGCTGATCATGGGCAGAGGCAGCAGGAGACCGGTGACGCATAACAGTACCCGCCCCCTCTGATGGGGGGTCAAGGACCCCTCAGATCCTGGTTTCCCTGGAAACTTGATGTGAAATTCTTGGATGAGCTTGCTGGCATGAATATTACGTGCAGGAACCCATTGACGTTCCTCTGGGCCATACCCTCTCCAATGAATCAGGTAATGAATTTGGCCTTGCACTCTTTTAGAATCTAAGATAGTCTCTACTTCGAACTCTTCTTTACCATCCCGGAGGAGAGGAGGAGGTTTGGAAAGTACACCAGACTGAAATCTTCTGGAAGAACAAAAAGGTTTAAGGAGGGAGACATGAAATGTGTTGGGCATCTTCATATTCCGATTAAGCTTTAACTTGAAGGCCACTGGATTTATCTTTCTGGAGATAATGAAGGGACCAATGAAATGGGGACCAAGTTTCCTGGAAGGTTGACGAATGCGAATATTTTTTGTAGACAACCAAACCTTGTCGCCCACCTTGAAAGAGCTTTGAAAGAAACCCTCCTTCTACGCTTGTCCATTCTGGTCTTAGTACTGAGAGCCGTAGATTGAAGGGAGTTGTTAACTTTCATCCAGATATTTTTGATCCTGTTGCCCATGAGTCTAGAATCAGAAGAATCATCAATATCAGGCTGAAGAAAGGAATTGGAGCGAGGATGATGACCCATGACACAGAAAAATGGAGATAACTTGGTGGCAGAATGAGTGGCATTATTATAAGCAAACTCAGCCCATGCCAAATTATGAGACCAATTATCTTGCAGCTTGGATGTGTAACACCTCATATATTGTTCGAGATTTTGATTGATGCGCTCCGTTTGGCCGTTGGAATGCGGATGATATCCAGAGGAAAGACTTACAAAGATCCGAAGTAATTTACAGAAAGACTTCCAAAAACGTGCCACAAATTGTGAACCTCTGTCAGACACAATGTCAGTGGGAAGACCATGAAGTCTGACGATATTCTGGACAAACAAATCAGCCAAATCATGAGCAGAAGGAAGCCCTTTCGAGATGGCTCATCTTGCTGAAACGATAAACAATCACCCATATGGTAGTGTTGTCCATAGATTTAGGAAGATCTGTGACGAAATCCATTGAAATGTGTGTCCAAGGGTGTTTGGGAATAGATAGAGGATGAAGAAGACCTCCTGGCAATGAGCGTAGTGATTTATTCTGAGCGCAGACAAGACAGGCTCCCACAAACTCATTCACATCTCTTCACATGGCAGGCCACCAGACCAGATGAGAAATTATTTCCAAAGTCTTCCTTACTCCAGGATGTCCAGCAGTCCTTGACGAATGCAACTCCAACATGACTGATTTTCTGAGTCTCTCAGGGACTTAAAGACGATTCCGAGGCTTCTGGGAAGGATCTTGGTCTTGGGCATTCGTAATCATGGTATGCAGATCCTGAGTGAGACCAACCACAATGGTGGAAGAGGGTAGGATGGGTAGAGGAGGGGAGGAGGGTGGATGTTCTGGCACGAAAGAGCGTGAAATGGCATCAGCTCTCTTGTTGAGAGAACCCAGACGGTAAGTTATTACAAAGTTGAAACGGGTGAAGAACATAGCCCATCTAGCTTGTCTGGGATTCAACCTTTTGGCAGATTCAATGTAAGCCAGGTTCTTGTGGTCCGTAAGGATGACAATGGTGTGAGTGGCCCCTTCCAGCCAATGTCTCCATTCCTCCAGGGCCAGCTTGATGGCCAATAATTCTCTGTTACCTAAGTCATAATTGCATTATGCGCTGGAGAACTTCCTAGAAAAGTAAGCACATGGCTTCTTGTCAGAAGGGTCTTGTTGAGAAAGGACCGCTCCAGCTCCGATATTAGAGGCATCCACCTCGAGAATGAATTGAAGATCTGGATTGGGATGACGAAGGATAGGTGCAGAGATGAAGGCTTGTTTGAGAGCAAGGAAAGTCTTAACCGCCTTAGGAGGCCAATGAGCCGGATCACCTCCTTTCTTGGTGAGATCAGAGATGGGTGTCACCAGGATGGACATGTTACAAATAAAGCGCCTGTAGTAGTTTGAGAAACCCAAGAAACTTTGAGTGGCTTTAAGGTTGGTGGGTTGTACCCACTCCAAAATGGCTTTAACTTTGGCTGGGTCCATAGCAAAACCCTGTGGGGAAATAACATATCCCAGGAATGTGATCTTGTCCACTTCGAACTCGCACTTTTCTGGCTTGGCGAAGAGATGGTTTTCTCGAAGGCGAGTCAGGACCTGTCGAACATGTAAGCGATGCGACTCCAGACTGGAAGAGTAAATAAGTATATCGTCCAAATAGACTACAATAAAGTCTCCCAAGAAGTCTCGTAGAATTTCATTAATAAGGTCCTGAAACACTGCTGGGGCATTGCACAGTCCAAAAGGCATCACAAGGTATTCATAATAACCAGATAGCGTATTAAATGCCGTTTTCCACTCGTCTCCTTGTCGGATTCTGACTAAATTATATGCCCCACGGAGGTCAATCTTGGAAAAAATGGTGGCACCTCTAAGCTGGTCGAACAAATGTGAAATACGAGGAATGGGATAGGTGTTCTTGATGGTAATTTTATTTAATGCCCAATAATCGATGCAAAGCCTGAGTGATCCATCCTTTTTAGCCACAAAGAAGAAACCAGCCCCAACTGGAGACTTGGAAGGGCGAATAAAACCTTTGTGAAGGTTCTCCTGAATATATTGATCCATGGCTTCTGTCTCAGGGCGAGAGAGGGAGAACAACCTACCCTTAGGAAGACTAGCATCGGGAACCAGATCAATGGCACAGTCAGAGTTTCGATGAGGAGGGAGTACCTCCGAGGCTTGGTCCGAGAACACATCCACAAAGTCGGCATATTGAGGAGGAATCTTCTGGATGGAAGTCTGGGAAACTCGAATAGGTCGTGATAAACAGCCTTTGGCGCAGAACTCACTCCACTTGATGATCTCCCCTTTGACCCAATCTATGACTGGGTTGTGGGCCAGAAGCCAAGGACGTCCTAGTTCGAGGTGTACCGAGGGGCTCTGGATGAGGAGTAATTCTATGAGTTCCGAGTGGCAACAGGCTATGGAGAGACGCAGGGGTGACGTGCTGGAACTGATGTTAGGCTCGGACAGATGTCTACCATCCAATCCACAAGCGGTCAAGGGAGAAGGAATAGACTTGACTTCCAGGCCGAGATGATGGGCTATTTCAACATTGATGAAGTTCCCTGCTGCCCCGCTATCAATTAAGGCCCGTAGGTTGAAGACTTGTTCATTCACCAGCAGTTGAACTGGAATAAAGAGGGAATTTTTAGGGGAGATTAAATATGTACCAAGCCGGAATCCCTCTTCTTCCGTCTGGGTTAGGCGTTTCCCGCCGACGAAGGTTTGTTAGGGCAATTGTCTGCCCGATGACCTTTACCCCCACAGTAGAGGCAGAGACCTAACTGTCGGCGACGGGTCTTCTCTTGTCTGGACAGACGGTAGACACCAATCTGCATGGGCTCTTCTACAGACAGGACCTCAGGTGGGGACTGGACTGCGGGAAGAAAAGTTGAACTGGAATAAAGAGGGAATTTTTAGGGGAGATTAAATATGTACCAAGCCGGAATCCCTCTTCTTCCGTCTGGGTTAGGCGTTTCCCGCCGACGAAGGTTTGTTAGGGCAATTGTCTGCCCGATGACCTTTACCCCCACAGTAGAGGCAGAGACCTAACTGTCGGCGACGGGTCTTCTCTTGTCTGGACAGACGGTAGACACCAATCTGCATGGGCTCTTCTACAGACAGGACCTCAGGTGGGGACTGGACTGCGGGAAGAAAAGTTGAACTGGAATAAAGAGGGAATTTTTAGGGGAGATTAAATATGTACCAAGCCGGAATCCCTCTTCTTCCGTCTGGGTTAGGCGTTTCCCGCCGACGAAGGTTTGTTAGGGCAATTGTCTGCCCGATGACCTTTACCCCCACAGTAGAGGCAGAGACCTAACTGTCGGCGACGGGTCTTCTCTTGTCTGGACAGACGGTAGACACCAATCTGCATGGGCTCTTCTACAGACAGGACCTCAGGTGGGGACTGGACTGCGGGAAGAAAAGTTGAACTGGAATAAAGAGGGAATTTTTAGGGGAGATTAAATATGTACCAAGCCGGAATCCCTCTTCTTCCGTCTGGGTTAGGCGTTTCCCGCCGACGAAGGTTTGTTAGGGCAATTGTCTGCCCGATGACCTTTACCCCCACAGTAGAGGCAGAGACCTAACTGTCGGCGACGGGTCTTCTCTTGTCTGGACAGACGGTAGACACCAATCTGCATGGGCTCTTCTACAGACAGGACCTCAGGTGGGGACTGGACTGCGGGAAGAAAAGTTGAACTGGAATAAAGAGGGAATTTTTAGGGGAGATTAAATATGTACCAAGCCGGAATCCCTCTTCTTCCGTCTGGGTTAGGCGTTTCCCGCCGACGAAGGTTTGTTAGGGCAATTGTCTGCCCGATGACCTTTACCCCCTTTCACACCACTTAAGATCTTAAGGGCTTGCGATCGATTCAAAGGTACGCTCTTAGCTAATTTACGCTCATAAACTCTACGTAGACGGCGTTGCACTATAACTACGCATGCGCAGTTATGTGAATTTTCTAAGATCCTAAATATACGCCCCTAAGTTGCGTGAAAATCGTATCTCTGAATCAGCCCCCATATTCTTCTGCAGATCTTCTCCCTTGTTTCAGGGTATGTAGCTTGGATTCGGCAGTGGCCAAGCGCTCTGGATCGTCATAAAGTAATCCCAAAGCCTCGAAGAATCCATCCACAGTCTGCTTTGCGGGAGATTCGGGAGGAAGACTGAATGCCCAGGCCTGTGGATCTCCCTGGAGAAGAGTGATAATCAAGCCGACCCGTTGAGCTTCTGAGCCGGAGGAGTGGGGTCTGAGCTGGAAGTAAAGCTTGCAACTCTCCTTGAAGTTCCGGAACTGTGAACGATCCCCAGTGAAGTGGTCCGGGAGATTAGCCTTCTCATCCGGAGATGCCTGGATTGGAGCTGGAGCGGGAAAGCGGGTTTTGGTGGAGAATGAAGAGAAGCGATGGCCGCATCTTGAGACCGGACTTGCGCAGTGATACTTTGAACCAATTGCCCCAGATTGGAGACATGAGCAATAAGGGTGTTTATGGCTTCAGTAGTCGGGTCCATGTTACCATGAGCGGTAACCTGTGTGTGGCCGGTTATAATGTTATGACACTCCGGTTTTACCTAATGAGTACCGGAGTAGTCAAAGAGAGAGTAAGCATGGTACCCCGGGTTTACCTGGTGAGTACCGAGGTGACCACAAAAGTGATAGGCAGAGTGAACGAGTTGGTTACCGGAGCCCGGAGACCTTGCTATCCAGGGGGTCTTCACCAGGGCCCCTGATGGTGGGGATGGAATTGGCAGCGGCCCGATAGCTTGGACGGGCCCCGTTGAATCAAACTCGTGGAAGAGAAATGAGCACCCAGAGTGAACACCAGACAGGAGGGATGGGAGTAGTAGGTAAATAGGAGGAGTAGTAGTCCGGAAGCGAGCGGACTGCGACAGACGACAAGCAACACTGAACTCGGCACGTAGGACAGAAGAATGTTCACGGGACAATACAAGATGCACTAGGGCTTACGCACACAGCGGTGCCTCCAAAGAGGTAACATAAGCATACATTTAAGGTAAAGGTAGGTACTGCAGGGAAGGTAGGTACAAAAATAGGGACAAGAACCAGGGCTGGATACACAAGGTAACAAAGGCAGGAATCAAGGCAGGAAAATGGGTCAATCAGCGGTCAATTCACTAGGCTAGAAGCACTAGGCACACAAGGTAAGTAGCAGGTCACAGAACTGAGGATCAGACTCTATAACCGGCAGAGAAGAGAGGAAGAGGAAGGCTTAATATAGAGACAGCTAGCCTCTAATAGGCTGAGCTGTCTAAAGAAAACCCTGCAAAACGCAAGCTGCCACAAGAGGGAGCTCTAAGTAAAATACAGAGGAGGCGCGTGCCCGCAGCGCGAGGATGCGGCGCAACACGTGGAAGGACCAGGGAGAGAGAGAGAAGACGCCGGCGGCAGTGGAGCGCAAGCGGTAAGAGGTGCCCGGAAGATGTAGGAAGCAAGTAGCGGGGAAAGATGGTAAGTAACAGTGGGAAGCAAGGTAAGGGTGCACACATGAGCAGGCTGATTACGGGCAACAGGAGCAGGAGACCGTACAGACCTAACAAAAACAGAGATTGTGCGCCTATATGCCACCCCCTGGATCATCTTAAAAAGCAATCATAGAAAATGGTCAAAAAATAAATCTAATCCCTCACAGATTTTATTATCCCAAACACATCGTGAAAAAGAATCAGGCATTATTATCAGTCTGCTGGGGGGACTCATTCCTCCTCCTCCAAAGTGATTGCATACATGGATTCCCGCCACCTATCCCAGACTTTATGAAATTTAGTCAAAGCTTTCCTTTGTGTGTATAAGTATTTTTCATGTTGTATAGTGCTATTAACTAGAGCTTTCCATTTATGCTGTGAGGGGGAATCAGGAGCCAACCATGAGCGAGCCACTATGACCAGGGCCAAAGCAGACAGAGCCAGGGCATATTTAGTAAGCACTTTGCCCATGAGTTCTTCCAATGACACCCCAAATAAACAAATCCGTGGATCCAATCGGGGAAGCATATTAGCAGTGTGTATGGCACAGGCCCAAATTTCAATCCAAATCCCCTTTACTCTAGGACAATCATAACATATTCCAGAACCCTGCCTCATTAGACCCACATTTTGGACATTGCGAGGAGGTACGTGCCCCAAATTTCAAAAGGCCCAACGGAGAATGATATACCCGGTGTAGCATGTAATAATGTACCTGCTGAAACCTAATACATGCCATGGCCTCCCTGGTGCTAGACAGCATCTGTATCCAATCCTCATCAGATAAATGACCCAGATCAGCTTCCCATTTTCTTTTAAGTGGAGCTAAAGCATCAGGATATATCTCGGAATTAAGGGTGCTATATATATAGGAGATCTTTTTCCGCTGTGTCGAGTCCCCCAACAGTGTATGAATTGGTGATGACATAAAAACCAATGGTTCCTCGTTAAATTGTGCCTGATCTGGGAATATCCAGTTCTTGCTGAAGTTGGTCAAAGGATTTTAAAATGCCAGAGGAGTACAACTGTCCAATTGATTGGAGCCCTCACCGCACACACCAGTTGTCCTGACTCAATATCCTGTGTTCCTGGAAGTATTTATTGTGTCAAATTGGTGACCCGGGATCTACCCCGACTCCTCCCATGAGACCATGGGCATATCTCCACACTAGCACAGCTTGTCTCACTATAGGACAAGCCTGTTTGCACAAATGACCTGCCAACAGGACCTGTGTAGGGTTATGATTAGATTGGGATAATTTTACCAATCCTGCAATTCTTGAAGTACATCTGGACTATGCGGTCCTAGCCAACCAAGCAAATGAACAAGTTGCGCAGCCACATAATAGAACCTCATATTAGGGAGAGACAAACCCCCTGTTGCTCTGGAGCGACACAAAGTGGCCACCTTAATTCTAGGTCTACGTCCCGCCCAAATGAGAGAGGAGAGCAGACTATTTATACCCTCAAAGATCTTATTACTACTATATATGTCAGGGATTGTTGTAGCACATATAAATATTTAGGGAGGATCACCATCTTAACAAGATTTACCCTCCCCATCATAGTTAACAGAAGCTTTCTCCAAACATGTGTCTTCCTTTGCAGGTATGTATTTATAGGGGAATTATTTAAAGAGACATAGTCCCTTATATTTTTAGAAATCCAATTAGAATTTATTTGTCCACTGAAGGGGAGACTGCTCTGCTGTATGTTGGGAAGCTTGCTGGCCATTCGGAAAAATATAGGATTTTCCCCAGTTAACTTTTAGACTGGAAAACACACCAAACTCATCCACTACCTGCAAAAGGCCATTCAGTGAACCACTAACATCCGCCAAAAACAACAACATGTCGTCAGCGGATAATGCTATGGTGTCTGCGACACCACCAACCACAAGCCCCTTAATTTCTGTATGGGAACATATGAAACATGGCTGGTGACAATGGGCAGCCTTGACGCGTACCCCGCCCCAAAGTAAAGGGAGATACAACAGAAGGAATTTTAACAAAGTATACATCTGATGATATTTAAGATTTACTTCTCAATTAAGGGACGTTACACTATTCAGTACATTCAAGTGGAGATTTGCGATTGTTAAATCTGTTTATAATTATATGGGTACAAAGCAAACAACCTATGCACAGGCTATAAAAGGTACACAGTTTAAAAAAATCATATACAAACAAATAGGGGAGATCAGACAGAGTGATGATCCCACCTTAAAGGGAAACTATTGAACAGTGCACGAAATCAGGATTTCAAAATTTCATTTAATTAACACTACCTGTAAAAAAAATAATTTTTTTTTGTTATAATTGTTGAATTTTTTTTTACAGGTAATGTTAATTAAATTACATTTTGAAATCCTGACAGCCCTGATCTTTTGTATTTTAAAAAGCCTCTCTTACATCCCTCTTTGGAGAAAGTTTCATGCTTAGCTGCAAGTTGTAGGTCATAGTTATGATTTATACAGATATACATTTCTTCCAGTATTTTTTGGTGTAAATCCTGCTTTAGGCGTTCCTTTAATCAAATACTGTATGACATTCCTATATAAAAAACATTAAACTTTTCTTTTCTTTCCATTTTCTCATTTTTAATTCAATCACACAGGTGTTTAATCATCAGAAGGCACGCTACTGTGTTCTGCTGCAAGCCAATTGGATAAAGGCACTATTTAAAGGGCTTCCTACTCACCTGCTGTGTGTTGCAGCCCCTTGACCAGGCAAAACGCGCGTCAGGTCACGCACCTTCCCCGCTGTGCACCCGGGGGGGGATGCTCCTTTTGAATGTCCTCAGACCGCTGTGAATGCCGTTTTCCATGAGACCCTATCCATAGGCAGCTAGGTAAGGGACAGAATACCACCTCGAAGAGGAGAAGTGCAGGCCGTGAGGCCACCAGATTTTTTGGTAAAGGGAAAGGTTACTATTCAGCTAGTTGGGTCTAAGGGCCTCATTCACTAAACGCGATTTGTTCGTGCCAAATTTAAAGAGATATTGTGCAATTTCTTTTGCTGCACGTCTTTATTGTTGTCATTCATATTATTTTTAACTTTTTGTATTTCGCCATTCTACATTTATTTTTAATGTTGTACCATTTAAATAATATTTTTATACTTCATTCTGTTGATGTCATTTTGAGATTCATATATATGAGATTTTGAGCACCTTTAAGGTGGGATCATCACTCTGTCTGTTCTCCCCTATTTGTTTGTATATGATTATATGGGCCCATAATTTTCCTACTTTCATTTTATTAGTGTGTTTTAACAAATGCTTTATTTTATTGTAAGGCGACTGTATCAGATATTTTCATATAAGATTTAGAGTTGGGTTGACCTGAGGCAGATTAATATTGTTTTTTCTTTTTGTTTCACATGAATAGGGAGTCATGCCCCTTGTCCAGTCTGCGGTCATCTGACCCCTCTATAGATACTTATATAAAAATATACATACTTGTATTAACAGCTTTTGAATATTTAGTATTGAATTAACGTGGTAATCTAACAATCCAAAGCGCCTGCTTTATTTTAGGTGTTTATTCAGTGTATATCTTTACAAGAGGTTCATAAATTCTTGGCATCTGCTTATTTGGTGTGGACAAAATGGGGAAAGACTTTTTTCAAATGTTTATAGCTTTTGTTAATTAATAAATCTAGGACCTCGACCCCCAAAGTTACTGGTAGAGTCTTCATGTAAATTCTTTAATAGCACACAATAAATTTCTTTATGCCAGCAAAGATTGCATGTTAAAATGGAAAAATGTAAATGTGTATTGCCCAGGTGGAACTATTCTCATATACATTAGGAATAAGGGCAACAAAACCTAATCACATGTCTTCCCCCTCCTTCCTGCCAATAGCTTAGTAAATAATTTATATCACACATAATAATGGAGGGTTGATTCAATCATGTTTTATTAGAAGATAGATTGAAGTGTATCTACATCTTCTTTTTTCAGTTACTGTCATAAAATGTGATTCTTCAAACAACTATATTTACTCCATATATACTCCATTGTTCACTCTTCTCTGTGTAGACTGTTAAATGTATTTTCACTGTAAGCGGAAACAACAGATGTAGCATTAATACCTAGCTGTCATCTCATCCAGTAATAAATGACAGAAGAAGCAATAACATGTAATTAAGAGCAGCACTACCAGCGTATATGCAGCTTAATTTATCAATAAAGAGCTCATATGAACTTGTTATTCATACAGTATGAGTAACTGTTTCCTGATGTTGTGAAATTGCAATAGTCTCACCTCAGGTTGCTTCTAATAAAGCTTCCTGGAACACGTGATCTTTATTACAGTCTCATTATAGAAATACCTTTATAGCGTGTCACTGGTTCTTAATAAAAGAGCTCATACTAATGAAACAAAACTGATACTTTAGCGATGTACTAGAGGAGCTTCATTTTTAATTTTATGGAAAGGACCTCCAATGTAGTTGTCATGTCCCACGACATATGTGTTTCATATACTGTCATTTTACTGTCTTGCTAATATTGCAAAGCTTTGCATTTGGTTATATTTGTCCCTCATGATTTCCTGTAGCTAGGCTCTGAGGTAATAACGCCTCCCTTCTTACTGTCTGTAGCTCATTGCGTGTCTGCCATTTTAGCCCTGTGTTGGCTTCTATTGAACTCCGGCAAAGTATCATCTTTTCACCTACTGTTTTGTGCATAATTACAAGAATAAACCTCATCTGTATTCTTCACACATGCCTCTTCAGTTGAGTTGATACTGTCTGACAAAGTTTCTTGGTGTGAGTACTGGTTCAATAAAGACATACACAGAGGGATTGTCTCATGAGCCTCACACTTACAGCCTAGTTATTGAGTCAGAATAGTAGTTGTTCATAATAAAATGTATTGTGTGTCTTATGGGATTCGACATGCAGAATCTGTGAAATTGTCTTCCATGTTGTGCACTGATAATAAAGCATACCCTCCAACATTTTTTATTGGAAAATCGGTACACCTGGGGGGCATGCCCATAAGGAGGATGTGGCTTGTCCAGTGAAGGACGGGATTTAATCCGTTTTTATTTTACACCTTATCATATGAGCTTAGGACTCACAGGAGAGGGTCCTGTCACTATAGCAATGCTGTAAGAGTCGGTCCCCGCAGCTCTGCTATAGTGATCAGACGTTTTAGGACTGGAAGGTGAGTATAGAAGGGAGGGAACTGCTAGGCCAGAATCCGTTACAAGAGCCTTTTTAGGCGGCACAGACCATTAAAAAAAAAAAGGTACTGTACCTGCTAAATAGGTACAGTGGGAGGGTATGATAAAGTGTTACATTAGTGATAGTGATGTGTAGGG
>WWET01000183.1:654607-667461 GCA_011038615.1 Limnodynastes dumerilii | reverse complement strand
ATTGCAGAAGTACGAAAAATACAAGGAAAAAGTTATATAACCACAGAAGAATGCCTAAAAGTACTGGGTTTAATGTCGGCAGCACTGGAAGTTATTCCATGGTCAAGGGCACATATGAGACCATTACAAGCAGGATTTCTTATGCAATGGGACAAGGACCCAAAAAATGTAAAACAAAAAATAAAGCTGTCAATGGAAATTCGAAGATCACTAAAGTGGTGGACAGACAAAGTAAGACTCAAAAGGGGTTCCTCGTTCGCACCTTCTCGCCCTTTAGTGGTAACAACGGACGCAAGCAGTCACGGTTGGGGAGCAGTGTGCGAACATCACCTTATACAAGGAAGGTGGTCAAAAAGAGAGCTTCAAGCACACTCAAATCTCAAAGAGTTAAAAGCAGTTTCAAAAGCGTTAGAATGCTTACAAACTCAGCTACAAGGGCAGACTGTGTTAATACAGACAGACAATACCTCAGTTGTATCACACATAAATCGACAGGGTGGAACGAAAAGTGCCCCTCTAGCTCAAGAAACAAAAAAACTCATGTATTGGGCAGAGAAACATTTAAAAGGAATAACAGCAGTGTACATAGCAGGCAAATACAATGTAGCAGCAGATTTCCTAAGCAGGCACGCAATCGATCAAACAGAGTGGTGTCTGAACAAAACAGTGTTCGAACAAATTGTACAGAGATGGGGACTACCCCAAATAGACTTGATGGCGTCAGCCAGCAACAATCAAGTTCCAGCCTACTTCTCCAGATACCGGGATCCTCAGGCACTGGCAGTAGATGCCCTAGGTGTACCGTGGAACTTCAGAATAGGGTACATATTCCCACCAGTGGCAATGATACCCAGAGTTCTAAAGAAATTAGAAATGGAGAAGATAATGCTGATAGCAATCATACCACATTGGCCAAGAAGGCCGTGGTTCCCTACTCTATTAAACATAGCAATAGAGAAACCTTGGACGCTGCCAGTAACCCCAGATCTCCTGTCACAGGAAGGAATGCTTCATCCAAACCCAGGATCTTTAAAGCTAGCGGCTTGGCTGTTGAAAGGAAGAACCTAATAAAACAAGGATTCTCACAGAAAGTGGTAAATACCCTTCTTAAAGCGAGAAAGCAGTCTACTTGTAAGACTTATTGGAGAATTTGGAAAATATTCCTAACATGGTCAGAAAAAGCCGCAGTATCAGAAGCTTCAATTCCTGTTATACTTGACTTCCTGCAGGAAGGGTTAGATAAGGGTTTGGCAGTAGGATCTTTAAAAGTCCAGATATCAGCACTCAGTGCTATGTTGGATAGGAAACTAGCCGAAAACAAATTTATAATAAGGTTCCTACAGGCGGCAAAGAAAATAAAACCACAAATAAAAAAACCTTTAGCTCCATGGGATCTTAATTTAGTCTTGGAGGCTTTGACCGAACCGCCTTTTGAGCCTCTTACAGAGATTAGCTTGTCACTGTTAAGCCTTAAAGTAATATTTCTGGTAGCAATTACTTCAGCAAGGCGCATATCAGAGCTTCAGGCTCTTTGGGTTAAAGAACCATATTTGAATTTTTTTCCTAACAAAGTGGTTAACCAAACCAAACCAGATTTTTTGCCCAAAGTAGTATCGCATTTCCATTTAAACCAAGAAATATGTTTGCCCTCACTATGCCCTAAATAATCCCAAAAGATTTTTTGCCCAAAGTAGTATCGCATTTCCATTTAAACCAAGAAATATGTTTGCCCTCACTATGCCCTAAACCGAATAATCCCAAAGAAGAGAAATTCCATACACTGGACTTAGTAAGGGCACTTTCAGTTTATGTGCAAAGAACTAAAGAAATTCGCAAGACTAATCAACTGTTTATACTAACTGAAGGAATAAAAAAAGGAGCAGCAGCTTCTAAAAATACGTTAGCCAGATGGATTAGGTCTTGCATAATTAAGGCATATGAAATAAAGAAACAATCTCCACCTATAGGTTTAAGAGCACATTCAACTAGGGCTATGGCAACGTCATGGGCTGCAAAAGAGGCAGCCTCCATTTCAGAAATTTGCAAAGCGGCTGGATGGGCATCAATTAATACTTTTTGCAAACACTATAAAATAGATGTCTTATCTTCGGCAGATGCCAGTTTTGGTAGGCGTGTGTTAAGTGCTATAGTCTAACTTGACATAGAAAATAATACTATTAGTTATTATGATTCCCGCCCTAGGGTATACTGCTTTGGTATGACCCGGAAGTATGCTGACATGACGGAGGATAAAGAAACAACAGATTATTACCTGTTAATATGGTTTCTTTGACTACGTCATGTCAGTACATACTTCCCATCCCATATATTGTTGTATTGTTGTGTATAATTCTCAAGTTTATCTTAGCTTTTGGAGTAGGAAGACACTGAAGCAGGAGAGGCCTGGCCTCTTATACCGGTGGTGTCTTCTTTGTTCCTGTCTGGCTCCAGGGAGGGATCTAATACCCGGAAGTATGCTGACATGGTCAAAGAAAGTTGTATTGTTGTGTATAATTCTCAAGTTTATCTTAGCGTTTGGAGTAGGAAGACACTGAAGCAGGAGGTGGGAGGCCTCTTATACCGGTGGTGTCTTCTTTGTTCCTGTCTGGCTCCAGGGAGGGATCTAATACCCGGAAGTATGCTGACATGACGGAGTCAAAGAAACCATATTAACAGGTAATAATCTGTTGTTTTTGGTCTGTCCACAATGGCCAAGGTCCTCATTGCTAGATTCTGGCTGGCTCCAGACCCGCCTGCTGTTTATAGGTGGATGGCTCTTGTGAATGATACTCTGAGTCATGAGCTGTATTAATATACTCAGAGAAATTCCTCACATAAATATTACAAGGTTTGGGGGAGGTGGAGTCATTCACCTTATGGTATAATTCCCTGTGAGGAGGCAAAATGTAATAGATTATTTTTCCCCTCTTGTTATAGCTCCTTAGTTCTGGCTGGTAGTGGCCAATGTGTTGATGGAGGGGTATGCTAATATTGGACAGCTCTTTCTTGCTGAGGAGGTTTGGTCAGTGTATGTGCTTAAATGTAAAATGCTATTTTTCATGTATGAAATGCTTTGGATATTCTGTTAACTGGAGAAGAGATCAGTGACAATGGTTGGATTGAAATCTATGTATATGCTTTTGCTCTGTTATTACTAGTACCAAAGAGATAGGATAATTTAGGGTTGAAGGGGGAGGGTGGGATGGGGTCTTAGGCACTTTATGTTGCAGTAACTGGCTGGGAGCGATCTATAATAGCTCTTGCCTGGGAGTATAAGATTATTTTTCCTGTGGGAATTAGTATATTTTGTATAAAATAATATAATTTGTTGTGTTCCTTTCCTTTTATCTTTCTGTATTGTTGTTTTGAATTGTTTCTGAAAATAAAAGTACTGAATTAAAAAACACTTTTGTAAAAAAAACCCTCAAACCAAATCAATACAAAATAAAACAAAACCTTTGTTTGCCTCTGTTCCAGCAGAGGTCCCCATGCAACATAATGATGTCACATCGGCACCCATCCCTCCATGCTACATGTGACCCAGATCTGCAGTGTGAACAGAAGATCCCAGCCAGGGCTGCCATCAGAAGTTATAGGCCCCGCCACTATGTGACATCATCAGTGACTGCACATGGGCGGGGCCCTGCGGACCTGTGTTAACAGCTAACCTATGTGCAGGTAAATTCTTCCCTGTTCATTAGCCTGCTAATAATGGTGGTGTCATAAAATACGAGACTTACCACGTCAGAGGTCAGCTGTCGGCAGCTCTCTCCAGCTGTTCCCGTACTGTGTCTTTAAGGAGGTGCCACTCGCAGTAGTGGCAGGCTCCTGGTTATATTTGATTGCCTCACATGATGTGCCTTAACCAACTGGATTCCAACCCAGGAAACCACATGATTCAATCATCCAATCTGGGACCAGGGTGCACTATTTAAGTCCAGAGCACCATTTAATCAGGGCCAGAACTTAGTCAATCAAGGTGCCTGGTTACTGCTGCTATTTTCTAAGTCCTGTTCCAGTTCATGTCTAGTCCTGTTCTTGCCAATCCAATCCAGCCAAGTCTAGCCTTGGTCTGGTCCAGGTCAAGTCAAGTTCAGTCCAGGTCCACTCCAGGTCAATTTAAGTCCAGTCCAGTTCAAGTCAAGCCTTGCCTTGTCCAGTCAAGTCTTACCTTGTCCAGTCCAGTCAGTCCAGTCAAGCTTGTTCCATCCAGCCAGTCCAGTCCAAGTCAAGCCTTGCCTTATCCAGTCAAGCCTTTTTACGCACTGTTCTACTTAAACCCCTTTTGGCAATTAGCACATGAGCACCCTCTCTAAAGTTTTAATATCTGAGATATCAGACTAAACTGAAAAATATTACTATAAATTATGTTATACTTTTTTTTCAGGTTTTGTTTCTATTAGTTTATCCATTTTGTAATTACTATAAGACAAATAATATAATAAAAATAGTCACCAATATTGTAATAGCCTATTAAAATATTGGTTTCTATTTTTATTATGTTATATTTTTCCCACATAGTTATTACACAGTCGATAGACTTATACAAAGAAAATCAGATTAAAATGTCATGGAAATCATAGCATGGAGGTGGGGAGCCCCAAAGCATATTTTTGCACCTGGGCCCACAACTCGTTAGTTCCACCTCTGTCTTTTAGTTAACTGGTAAGACCTCAACAATGGCGTTTCTTCCTTTTAATAAAACTACATAGTTTTCGATCTATAGTTTTATGTATTTAAAACACCATAGTTATAAAGCCCATTTGGAAAACAGATTAAACTGAGCTGCATTTTATGGCTACAATCAGACTGTACTCAGCAAAAATAGGATTACAAGAACAATTAAGTTAAGAAATCCTATTTATAAAACTTGAGCATTAATACAAAATATCAGCCCATGTTCACTTTGTTTACTGAATTGTGATAACACAGGAAACATGGGAAAGTAGTTTTTAAACATTTCTGTTAATCACTCTGGACAATTAAATATTTTGGTAATGTCACATAATTTGGTATTTATTGTTCCTTAAATACAGCAAGAAAGAGAATAAATGGTTACCTAGGTGACCGTGTAGAGCAGGCATACTCAAAACCCCAATTGGGCCCATAACATTATGTGGGCCACAAGAAAAATAAAAAGTCTTATACGCAATTTTTCTCCAGATCCCAGTAATTTCACATTCATATTTCTCCAACCTCCCCAGTATTCCCCATCATATGTCTCCAGCTCTCAGTATCCCCCATCATGTCTCTCCAGCTCCCAGTATCCCCCATCATGTGTCTCCAGCTCCCAGTATACCCCATCATGTCTCTCCAGCTCCCAGTATTTTCCATTCATATGGCTCCAGCTCCCAGTAATTTTCCATCATGTCTCTCCAGCTCCCAGTATTTTCCATTCATATGGCTACAGCTCCTAGTAAATCCCCATTCATTAGTCTCCAGCCTCCCCTATTTATAGCTTACTTACCTTTGACGCCTTCCATCCATGTCTCTCCTCCACGATACGCGCCATCTTCCAGATGTTCTGTGTGACGCTGGCCGTAAAGCAATCTGTTTCCTGCTATTGGCTGATGCAGCAGTTATACCGATGAAAAGGGCTTTTCTATCAGCTGTCCTTTTTAACTGCTGCAGCAGCTGATAGCAGGCCCTTTTCAGCAACGATCGCCGAACCTCCCTTTGTGTTGTGGGACCACAAAATTAAAGCTTTTTGGCCGCATGCAACCTGTGGGCTTCAAGTTTGACATGCTTGGATTTTTTCCCCTCTTCACTATTTCAATCAGACATCATACCTCCTAAATCTGTGGAATCCTGTGTTGTAGACATTGTACTTTGCCCAGAATAACACCTGAACTTTCCTGTTACTAAGTGATCATTTTTATTGTTCTTTCTAACATGTTGCTATTATTTTATTGGACACTTTCCCATAAATTATCATTTGCTGGCCAGTCATTGCTCATGGGAACTCCCTGCTTGTTGATGACCCTAAAAGCTGCTCTCTATAAAAAGAAACAAAAAATGGTAGCCAGAATTGAATGAATTATTCACACATTATGAATTCAACTTATTAAATGTATTTCCAATAAGCGTTAATAGCTTATCTCAACAAACAACAGTGGCCTAATACCGATTATATTGGAAGATGTAGTAGAACCAACATGCACACACAAAGAAATGGCACTGCTAATATTTATACACACCATCTGAAATCTGGGAAACAACAGAAATTACGCATATTTGTCAACCAAATCCATAGCCTATTATGATCCTTCAAGTAAAGGTGGAACACTGTAACACTATTAGTATGAACGATGGGTGGCTATAGGTTATGAAATGAGAGCACACCTTGTGTAAAGAGCAGCATTCAGCTCTGGAACTAGGCTGGGGACGGAGTAAAAGGTAGTATGAAAAGCTCTTTCTCATCCATATATCATCCATGTGGTAGTAAAAAGTAAAGCTTATTTTATAAACTACAAGCAATTTAAGGACTTTAGTATTCCATCTACTTTGTTTTGGTTATAGAACGAAGCCCAAAAGTCTACTGTTTATTTCATTAGTTTAGAGTCTCTGTATTTATATTACATATAAACCTGGGAACTGAAGCTCTTATTATATCCCACAATTGTCTGGATTCAGACTTAAGTAAGTGCTTGAAATTAGTTGGACTAAACCATGATGATCGCAGGGGAGTCATATTTCATCTGTTGCAAACAGTATTAGAGTATTATAAATGAAAGCCTCGGATGTGGAAAGGCAGCATGTAGAAATGACTGGTAACATCCTCTATATTTGGAGTCACACTAGTTCACAAGAAGAGACAAAACATGAAACATTCACAGAGACAGAAATAGAAGCAGCATGATTGCAATGCGCAGGAAGTGGAAAGGGCAGAAAGTCAGCTTAATATATAGCAAAAATATCTTCCTGACAATGAAAAAAAGCAGACACAAAGATTACATCTAATCACATTCCATGAACTAATCTGTGCTAGGATTATAAGAGGTACATGGAAGTGTGTGCCCCACAATACACAAATCACACACTATAACAGTCGTTCTCTTGATGCTGGATGCTGATTTTGTTCTAGATCTTCGTCTGGTTCTTCTACAATGGGGATTTCATCAGGGCCAGGAGTCTCTTCTACTGCAACTATTGCTTCTGCACGAGGTTTCACCATGTCTGTTAACATCAAATATATCACTATCAATGACATAGTAGGGATACATATTGATTGTTGGAGTTGCCACTGTAGGGATTCCCTCAAGGCCCTAAAGTATTCTAAGGGTTCCTTTATGTCAGTGGTACTAAGCACTGGTGGTACTTGGACCACTGTCTGGTGGCACTTAGGGCATCTGGACAAGGTTGTGAGGGGGTACAATACCAAATGGCCAAGGACATAATGAATAAAATATCTAATTGTGGGACCTCACTGGAAAAGTGAATATTCATTTTATGCTAGCCAGGCTTGCCGCAGGAGTAGTGAGCCTGACTAGAATAACACTATTCTTAGAATATAGTATTACAATGTACAGTATAAGCATGCTAACAGACTGCGTACTGATCTGGATGATGCCATTTCACTTTCAAATGCAAAGTATGGCATAGGTATGTGTTGGTGCAAGAAGAGTGTTGAAGAATGGTTAGTGGAGAGCTCACATGGATGTCTGGATATAGTAGACCTGCAATTACGTTACCAAACGCATCTGATAATCATGCATTAAAATGGAAAGCTTTTATCTGATGCATTGTTTTGTAGGCATACTTGAGTTATTGATACTACAGCTCTTGGCGCCTAACGGTAGAAAACCCTGCATGAAATTCTGGGAGAAAGGGAAAAAAACACTGCCTTGGAACACAAGATGTTAGTGCTACATGGGCATGGGCAACACGGTGGCTCAGTAAGTAGCGATTCTGTCTCACAGTGCTGTCATGAGTTTGATTCCCGGATTAGGCTTTATCTGTGTGGAGTTTGTATGTTCTCCCCGTGTCTGTGTAGGTTTCCTCCAGGTGCTCTGGTCTCCTCCCACACTCCAAAAACATGCTGGTAGGTTAATTGGTTGCTGAATAAATTAGCCCTAGTCTGTGTGTGTGTGTGTATGTCTGTGTTAGGGAACTTAGAATGTAGCTCCAGTGGAGCAGGGACTGATGTGAATGTGAAATATTCTCTGTAAAGCACTATGTAATCTGATAGCACTATATAAAAAACAGTAAATAAATAAATACATAAATACAAACCTTTCTCGGCTTCCTTATTGATGCTGTGGCCTACAAAATATTAATGAAACAAAGTAAGCCATTTAAAATGATTACAGCCTCACCATAACCTTTAGGAAATTCAGTTACACAATGCAATTTCTTTTTTAAAAACATTGGACCTGATTCAAAGATTGAAAATAAGAAGGCAAAGTTACTCCTGGGCTAAACCATATTTATTGCTGGGAAGTCATATTTCTTCTTCTGCAAACAGTATTAGAGTTGAGAGGTGATGTTTCCTATCCCAAGTCTAAATAACAGTGTGATAGTAAAGCTGGTCAGTATCTGCGTGCAGTAAGCAGTTCAAAGTATACAATTAACTTGACTCCCCCTGAAATCAACATGGTTTTGCCTAGGAGTAGCTTTCCTCTCTTAGGCCCGGATTCACAACACTGTACGTCTTCCACATACGTCCGTTATTTCCCGATAGTAGCTACTACGCATGTATAGTAACTATTTTACGTAATCTATAAATCGTTTCGTTACGTAGATTGCGTATATGCGGTCTTTAATACGTAACGAAAAGATACGTAGACTCCGTAAAATAGTTACTATGTATGCGTGGTAGCTACTATCGGGAAATAACAGACGTATGTGGAAGACATACGATGTTGTGAATCTGGGCCTTAATTTCAAGCTGCTTCTTAAATCTGAATCAGGCCAATTATTATTTATTTAAAATCAGTTTCAAAGGGGCCACAGACCTAACCCAATGCAATTTCTAATATTGGCAGAAAAAAATTGTAATAAAAAAATATATAATAAAAAACTGTAGTAATGTTTGAATAATGGCTACTATGTAACAATACTTCTGAGTGAAAATAATCAACATCTCAAAGGGAATGAAGAGTTCATACACAAGGAATAATGAGTTTCATATAATATGTCCACTGTAAGAAGAGAATTTTTGCAGTCAGATTAAGGTGGCGATGAGCCATTGTTTCATCGCCACCTTACTCTGACTGCAAAAATTATTTGGCTATTATGTTGTTGCAACAGCCTGACAGACCAACGCAAGTATTTTCTTATTATCACCCATCACGTGCGCTGCACGGAGGAGAACAATTAGTGTTGGAACTTGGTTTGTATTGCTGCTCCATCTCCATTCACTGACAGTGGACATTTACTTGCTATATTTAAAAAGCACGAGGATCCAGTTCTCAGATGATCTTCCCTGATTGCGGACTTTCACAGCTAAATCAGAACTACGGTAACACCTCGATTTCATTACCATATTCTCAACACTTACCTCCTCATCATCAATTATTGGGAACTGTTTATTGTGGACCTGGCATTGGCAAACTAACTCCCCGATTATATATATTTCCCGGATTACGGGGGACTGTTCACTCTCAGTGACTTATATCTCAACTATTCTCTTCTAATACAAGTTGACATATTATATGAAACTCATTATTCTTTGTGTATGAACTCTTCAGTCCCTTTGAGACTTGATTATTTTCACTCAGGAGTATTGTTACATAGTAGCCATTGTTCAACGTTACTACATTTTTGCAGTTGGTATTTATTTTATTTTATTTAATGTTATTTTAGATTGTATTAAATAAAAACAGTGAACAGTGAATTCACGCATTAAATAGCACAAACAGTTTTTTATTATATATTTTTTATCATTTTGATATAGAATTTTTTCGCTGTGTTTTTGTTTTATTACTGGATCCAGCCTTAAGTAAGTGCATGAAATTAGTGACTCCTGGGCTAAAGATTGCAGGGGAGTCATATTTCATCTGTTGCAAAGAGTTTTAAAATTAAGAGGTGATGTTTCCTATCCCAAGTCTAAATAACAGTGTGATATTAAAGCTGGTCAGTATCTGTGTGCAGTAAGCAATTCAAAGATATATCCCTGCATGCAAAGAATACAATTAACTTGACTCCCCCCAATCAACATGATTTAGCCCAGAAGTAACTAATTTCAAGCACTTACTTAAGTCTGGATCCAGCCCATTGCTCTTAACATGCCCTTAAAAAGATCAGGATGAAGATAGAGGTATTCTCATGGCTGACTGTGGTTTTTATGGTCACCAGTGATGATTGTATGCTCTTTGCATGCTGCAGGCTTAAAAAGTATTTGAATCGATTTATTTGTAACTTTTAATGTTTTTTTTCAGCCGTTTTAAAGTGAAAATAAAGCATTGTCATTGCCAGAGTTGAGTCAGATCTCAGTTCTTAATGCATGTGGACATGGATGTGGATTTGTTCAGCGCTGTATCTTCCTTTTTATGTTACACTGGATGAATGTTAGATTTCCAAACATAACCAACATCTCTGGTCACAAATCGCTGTGTATTAATAATAATATGGTTGGTTTCTGGGATTTATATGGAGTTGAACCTGTCTAGCAGAGTATAAATGAGAAATGTCGTTTTTTTTGGATAATATTATATTCTGACCCTTTGTATATTTTTATTCAAAATATTAGATCCATGAACATTGGTTTACCTTTCTGTAATCCTCCTTTAGACCGAAACTTTGGTGGCGGTTCTTCTTTCTTCTTTCCTGGTGTCACTGTTTCCATAACGTGACCGCATGCGTCAGCAACATACATGGCCATCCCAAGCTCACCCATCATATGTGTCACAATCAGCTGGAGCAGGAAAGGAAGAGTTTGTCATAACACAAGCTGACATGCATAGGGGACATTCCAAGGGCCAGATTTACTAAGCTGCAGATTCTAGCTGACATTTTCTAGCATGTGATAGGAAGGTGAGAGCTAGAATCTGATTTGTTGCTATCGGCAACATCTCCACTTTTCCTTTCCTGCAGCTTAGTAAATCTGGCCCTTGCAAGACTTCGTATTAGCAGTTAGTATAGTACACAGAATATCACAAACATCTCAGTGCAAATCGGATGCAGTACAGTTTAGACGTATAAACAATTTTAACAGGAAAGTGGTTAACTGTACCCCAGGTTTCTTTTTATTGTTCTATAATTTTCCATTATAAAAGCATGCATTTGCACATGATATCAGCATGCATTGTTTTCCAATGGCAGCAACAAGTCATCAGAAAAGGCATTTCATTTCCTTGATAATAGCAAGTGTGTGGGAGGAAGGTTAGGGATTCTAACATAGCCCCACTCTTATTCCAATCAGCAATTTGATTAGTCATATGGGTTTACGACTTTTAAAAGCTCCCTGAAGGAAGAGATAGAGGCCAGTATGAGGATAGAGCATAATAATACTATAATGAGAGTGTTTCTAAGTAAGAGGGGGGGCATAGTAACACTATAAATGGTAGTGTTGATAGGCAGGGGGGTGGGACAGAGCATAGTAACACCATACCCTCCAACATGACCCCCTCCATTCGGTACATAATACTCTGCTCCTGCTCTTCCTTTCTAATCTCTGATTGCAGTTACCTGTGTTACACACCTTTCTATTCAAATAACTAGCATAACACAGGTGACTGCAATCATTTTAGGAAGGAAGAGCAGGAGCAGAGTATTTTGTACCGAATGGAGGGGGTCATGTTGGAGGGTGTGAGGTACGTGTATGGAATTAGTGAATTTCTTAAATATTAGACATCTGGGTAACTAGTAAGTTATAAACTAGCCGCAATACTGACATTATGGTGTAGGTCCTGCAGAACACATTAAAAATACAAATGTATTGTTCCATCAGTGTGCTCACATCCTCCCTGCACAAGAAATGCTCCGCTTCCCAGCAGGCTAAGCACAGCAGCAAGAGATGGAGCAGATGGGGGTAATTTAAGGGGGTTCCCAGAATCTCTTTAAATTGATCAGTACCAGTCTCGCATATCTACTATAGCAGTACTGCTGTACTTTAACTCTCCCATAAACCCTTGCAGAGGAATCTCTTCCGGATCCATGCTTGTTTGGAAAGGTTCATTCAATTCCTTGCTAAAAACAGAGCAGGTCTATGAGCGGCTGAGGCCCTAAATACACAAAATTGGGATTTCTTTCACCAAAAGTGTCCAGGAGATGTCCTCTGATCAGGCAGGTAGGTGGAGGCTATGTGACTGACATGTGATTGACGCATGTCAGAGATAATTTCTGTATAATGTCACAATACTAATGCAGATAAAGTTGTCTGTAATATAACATTTGAATGGATCGGTGTGCTATATTGTACAGGAACTGTGGTCTAAAAATACAAAGTACTGCTCAGATTTTGTAACGTTACACACAAGGGAGAGTGCATTGTATTGCCATGGTAACAAAGGAGTCACATTTAAATTGTAATGACTTTGGAATATAAGAGTCATGTTTACATCCAGCTGTTAGTAAAATTGTTCACGGATATAGGCACTGGAACAGGGAGGGCAAGGGACAAATTACCCACTTGCCAAACTGTGAAGGGCAGAGCAGAGGAGCCTGTAAGTCTCTATGGGCCAGATTTACTAAGCTGCAGGAAAGGAAAAGTGCAGATTCTAGCTCTCACTTTCCTACTTCATACTGCAAAATCTAGAATCTGATTGGTTGCTATGGACAACATGTCCACTTTTCCATACCCACAGCTTAGTAAATCTGGCTCTATGGGCCTCATTTACAAACAACGATTTGATAAAAAATCGCCATAAATCGCGTGATTTGACCCTCTAAACTCACATTGCGGTATTCACAAA
>WWET01000183.1:632232-647338 GCA_011038615.1 Limnodynastes dumerilii | reverse complement strand
CATAATAATAAGGGGCAGACATGGAGGCTGGACAAATAATAAAGAGGCAGACATGGAGGCTAGACAAATAAACGGGGGAGACATATGGACTCTGGGCATAATAATAATAATATAAATAAGGGGCAGACATGGAGGTAGGACAAATAAAGCAGCAGATATGGAGGCTGGACATATGAATCCTGGACAAATGATAAGGGGCACACCCCCTTTACCAGGCCAAAAAATGTTGTCCCTCTTTTGAATTCTCAAATGTTGGGAGGTATGAGGTTGTGTCAAAATTATTTCAGATAGAAGATTCTATGTGACTACCACAATGATAACCGTGACTTGGCGCACTCTGATCACCAGTGTGTCATAGTGCAGCACAGCATTTGTTGCCTTCTTGTACATCAGACACTCCTCTAGAGCTTTGACCTAAAAGTTTGGGGTTAATTCATATTTACACCTTTATGAGCAGGCTCTCTCAAATGCCATAAGAAAAATATTACAAACCACTGAGAGGATTGTGTTTAAGGATGGGAATTGTGATCACTGAATGCAGGACAGAACTGCATGTTATGTTGCTTTTGCTGCTACCTGCACTTTTCTGGTATTTAATCATCAAACTTTCTGCCTCCATCACATACATCATCTGTCAATGTTAACAGTCTTGTCTTCCACAATCACGCGTCTTTCTATAAATATTTGAAGTAATAATTTTTATCATTTTTGAGCTATTTTGCACCCTTTCACCTTAATCCATCTGCTGATATTTTTATTCTTTTAAATCATGTTTTACAATGAAAGTGCATTCATTTCAGCTGTGAAATCAAAACATAAATCCAAGAAACTGGAATTTTACCAGCATTTTCTCAGAGACCCTTACCAGTTTGAAATATTTACTTGTAGATTATTACAATATACAATATAACCAGAGGCGGAACTACAATTAATGCAGCAGGTGTAACGGCACCAGTGCCCATGCTAATAAAAGGACCCACAGCCATCATCACTGCACCGCCGAAGCTCCCCACCGGGTTACCTGGGATATCATCAGGTTCAAAGCATATTTTTTACACCTGGGCCCACAACCTCGTTCCACCTCTGAATATAACAATGTAAATTTGCGTGGTTTTAGCTTGCCTGGTTTGTCAGTTAGATATGTTGGACCGTTTTTATGTGGAGTTGCGTGCGTATTTTTAAGTACATTTTGACTGCGCATGCGTAGTTACTTTATTTACGCAAGCTACGTTGAATATATGCAGGTAAGCGCTTTAGGCATGGACATGTGAATCGCACTTGGGGACATACGTATAGATGTGCAGTGTAGGAAAATTTACATGAAAGTGGGTGGGAAGAGGCTTAAATGATCGCTTGAGGGTGCAGCTATACAGAGACGCACGAACGGCAGACATATACACGTATGTACACACTTAAATATCAGAGTGGTCTATGGAGGTGTAAGTCTACGATTGCACGGCCGGGAGAGCGTAGTGTCGTGGGTGTTAAAAAACGGATCTCTGAATACGGGCCGTTATTCCTTGCTTTTGTGCTTCGAACACTTTAAGTATTTTATTTATTATCACTTCCGGGGTGGTCATATTTGAGGCATTTATGTTAGATAGACAGGACTGATGTGAAAACAGGCAGAGATGACATGGCTTCCTTGCAAGCATACAGTAACCACAGCTACAGTACCATAATCCAAAATAACAGCCTTAACATTTTACTGTGTTGCACTGATGCCACCTACTGGCAGCAGCATAGGTACTGCAGGTGGACAGACACCTGTCTCAGCATTACACAGGTAAAACATGTACCTAAACAGTAGCTCTTTTATATGAGCCGCCTTGTATTGTAGGTTTAGTGATCCTTCAAGAACCTTAAATTAGTTAAATGGTAAAAATGAAATTTAATATTAAGATTTGAAATAGTGATTTGGAAATAAATATTATTGTAGTTCTGCAAACTGATTGACTCCTTTGTTCTTTGAGGCTCCTGGCAAGTTTACAGTGACAATAATATTTATAGTTATAAATGACAACTGAATTATACTGTGATTTTAGTGACATTACAAAGGTCAAACAAGATAGTAAATTGGAGGTCTGTTAAAATGTGGTGGATGTTGAAATATTGTGATAAAAAGAAGGACACACAGTGAAACAAGGGTGGAGGTAGAGATGAAAAGATGTGCTCTGTTTATTAGTGAATAGTGAGCAGACACAGAAGTGATTGAATTCCCTACAATTAATACAAATGAAAATGAACACTAATGAAAGACATAGTATACAGCATAATGGTGTATTACAGTACAATGTGATTTTACACAGCTTCGTTATTCTACAGTACTGTTTATATAGACTCCTTAAACGTTAACCTTTCAGCATCTTTTCCAGTTGTGTACTGCCAACTTGAAGCATATATTTTAGCCTTAACCTCACTCCAGTTCTTTAACCCACCTCCTCATCATATATTCCATAGCACTTGCTGCTGGGCTCTTATCATGCTGGTAGTAACTCAGCATCAGAACCTATTTCTTGTATAAGTTTTAATGGTCAAACGGAAGTTTGTAGCTTTTAGTTTCATTACAAAACTTTAACACAAAACAAAGTAAATAATAAGTATACTTATAGGATTCTATAGGAGGTATTCAGTTCTGGCTTGAGAAACATGAAGCCACAAACTTGGGGGTAGCCTAAAACTTAAGCTGTTCCATAGAAATGTCTTATGCCCCCTATAGCACCTATTCTCAACTTCATGGGAAATGAATACTCCCTACACACCAGTGATAGATTTTAAGACCAAAACAGAGTCTAAGGCGCAGAATTAATTAAGAGCAAGGTCCCACTGGAGACTTAAGTAATGTTTATCTAGGTACAATTCCCTGTATCATTGAGCATGTATTGTTAAGCAATGCCTAACACCCATGTACAGTAGAACCTCACACTTAATAGAATATGCACCATAGAGTAATAAAAAAAAACCTGTTATTTTCCTAGTATCCCGCTTAACTATGAAATAAATTATATACTTTATAAATATAATTAGACATGTATGTACATGTGTGGCTCTAAACAAGACAAAGGAAAAAGTAGAATATTGTGTGTATAAAGAGTAATTGTATACAACAGGTACAGAAGGGCAAATACAATAGTAATCTTCTTTTTGATAATTATTTTCTTTTTTAATTTTTATATCATGCACATATTGCCTTTGTTTAAAATTAATACTTTGTAAGCTAAATTATTTGTAGTGTTAGATTGGTTTGGTATATGTTTAGGGAGATAAGTAGTCAAATAATTATATTGAATGGATTAAAAATAAAAAACTAACAATGTGACTATGAATCAGTTTATAATAAAGTTGTGTCTAGAGTTTTTGAGCCACTATTCTTTTAAAATGTATCTATCACCTAAACATACGATGATGGCAGCCATTTTGTGCACTGAACCAAAAACCATGAAAATGCAACCGCTCTCTTTACTATCAACCAGTAATATCACGGGGCAAATAAAACATTTTTGATAAATTTATATTCACAGAAAAGGCTGCCACTGGTATGTATTTGACAGGTACATTCTGAGCTGCTCAAACTAAGTTTAAAGCTAAAAGTGAGGTAGGTTAAAGGAGTGGCGTTAGTTCTATATGCCATTGTTTCTCAAACCAGGTCTGAAGGTCTTACTTTGTGTTACCAAGATTTTAGAAGAGCAGAGACCAGAGGACAGGATTTGGAAACAATGGCTCTTTCACATTTTATTAGCACTTAACATCATTCTACCCTCCATAAATTCTCCTTTTTCATGCGTATAGTTATTTTTTCTTAGGATCGGGCTGAGCCTCCTCCTCTGTTTCTTCACCCTCTGGATTAAACACACTTACAGTAAAATCATTAGTCTCAGTGCCATATTTGTTCTTTGCCCGGATACAATATTTGCCAGAATCAGAAGTTGCAACCGCAGTAATTGTGAAACTGGCATATTTGCCGGACTCGAATTTAAGGATGCAATGATCATCTCCAATCAGCTCTCTCTCGTTCTTTAGCCAGGTGACCTCTGGTACGGGATCTCCCCAGATACTGCATGTGAGGTTAAGAGCCTTCAAAATAATCACATAACATAAGATCAGTGTCAATGAAAATGTGTCCTTATTCTTATGGCACAAAAAGTAATACAGACCATAAAAGTGTACCTAGTAGATATTTCCTTCCAAAGCAGGCAGGTACACTACACAATTATATCTACACATATCCTTTATGTATTATATGGACATGTCTTTAGAACAGCTAAGACTACTACCAGGGGTGGATTGGTAACTTAAAGAGGCCCTGGAAAAAAAAAATCTGCAATCTGCCATCTGTGTGGGTGGGATCAACTATTGGTGGTGTCACAAAATATGTAAACTGGATTAGTACAGAATAAATAACCTACTGACAAGTATTTCAATTTCCAATAAAGAGATTTATAGTGATGCAGGTAGTCACTGCCACCCAAGTGACCAGCACCTGAAATATACAGCATCCTAGTGACCACCACCCAATACATACAGCATCCTAGTAGCCACCACTCAATACTTATTACATCCTAATGATCTATATCCTATACAGACATAATTTTATCAACCACGACCCATGACAGTCAACAGGTTTCTTCAAATAAAAAAGGAGCTGCTGAGTGGCCTCCAGAGGCCACCGGCCTACCGGGAAAATTCCCTGTAAGCCCTATGGCCAATCCATCCCTGACTACTACTCTATGATTTCAATAAATGCCTAGAAAACATAAGAAGCAAGACATATGCCAACACGATCTAGGGGGGTTACCCTCTGCTTTTGAATATTGTTTTTTATTTATTTCATTGATTTAATTTATTAACAGGTTTTTCTATAGTGACAGCATATTACACAGCATCTTTTACATTTGAAACAATTATTTAAACAAGACTGAGTAATAACAAACATACTGGGTAGGTAAGAAGATAAGAGGGCCCTGCTCACAGGCTACCATTCTATAGGAATGGGTTTGATACATAAGGGAAAGTACTATATATCAATTTGGGGAAAAATTTACATCCTATATTTACTTTACCTTTCCTTCTTGTATGGTGACAACATCAGGCAAACCACCTATTACTCTGGCACGATCTAAAGTAAAAACAAGAAACAAAAAAAACCTTAAATTTGTTTAAATTCAATTTTAATTCATTAACTTACTTTAATTCAATAACATTGTATTTGTTGTAGTAGAAAACATTAGGACACATATATATTAGTGTCCCACAGTAAAGTTTTGTCTACGGTCATATTGTTCACAATGTTATGTTGAAGTGGAGCTTTACATGGTCGGTTAAAATATACTTAAACATAAATAATGTGTAAATAAATAGAATGTGTAACTCACTCTTTTCTGCTATTGCAGCTTGTCTGTAAAAGAAAGAAACAAAAAACATTGAGATTCATTTCTCACATATTACCTTAGTAAATCCTGTGTCAGAAGTTTGGATCTAGTCCAATGTAAGCTCAACAATGTGTAGTTTATTTTCTTGAACATATATCCTTCCTATTTTCCTGAAATATAACTCTTACCTCTCACCTCTCTAATGTCCTAATAATATGGCATCCTCCTACGCCTACATTCATTCTAAAGGCGCTGGTTATGACCAGAACCCAAAAGTTGAAAACACAGTAATAAATTAATATATTTCAATGCATAATACAAAAACAAAAAAAAACAAAGTACATTTTTTCCAGCATTGATGAAATATAAGTTGTATTTATTCACTGCACTGATGCAGGGTTGGTGTAAATGTAAGATGGAGGAGATTTTCATTCAATAAAAGTCCCTATTCTTGCCTTTGCATATCCGTTTCCAATGTCTCCTGAATTTCAGGGTCCAAAAAAGTAGGAAATGACATATCTCAGCAACAAGCAAAGATTTTCCCATAGCTTTGGTTTAGTCTTTCTTTTATGTTATGGAAAAACAGGAATTTTCTCCTTATACCATAAATGCCCTTAAGAACTTACTTTAATCTCTGGAATTCAGCATAGGCCTCATCATAAGCTGTAAAAAAGGATGATATTATAAAAATGATTATTCATGCAAGCGAATAAACTGACATTATAATATAATCATCCAGGGCCGTAACTAGAGGTGTGCGATAGGAGCGGCCGCATAGGGCGCAAAGCTTAAGGAGCGCCAGTGATTTAATATTTAAAGTCAAATACCATGTTTACACTGCTGCACTGGCAATACACAGGTTTTCGACCCGGGTCTGCCCTGGCAGCATACAATTGACGTCATGTAAAGGCGACTCACTCCCCCCGCTCAGCTTCCTTTATTGAGACCCGGGTTGAAAAACCTGGGTTGCACCGTTCAAACTAGCGGCTACTTGGGTCGGACCCAGGAATAACCCTCCAAATGTCTCGGGTCTCAGCAAGCGTACCCGTTCACACCGAGCCACGACCCGGGTCATCAGGGCTTGCCCCGGCAATATACCAGGTTTTTGGCTCAGTGTGAACAGGGTATAATTAAATTGCAATTCCGGATCAGGGGTAACCATTTTTTCCTTTTTGCCCCTGGCGATTTCTAGCTACGGCCTTGTATTCATCCATACTGACGATGACATTATTTGTATTTTTATTATTTTATTTTATTTTTTATTTAGCATTTCTTACCTTGTCCAGATAAATCTACAGTCTTTGTATGAGCAGTTTTGCCATCAAACATTTCCAGTACATATTTGCCTTTGTCGTTTGGTGTGGGTTCATTTATCTGTAGCCAGAGCATCTCTCCAGTGACCCCACTCTTTACTCTGTCTGTGTATTTTATCTTGGTGTCACTAGAAAATAAACATGTTCATGAGGTTTGAGTATTGAAGTTGGCCACACACAGACTAATCGGTTTTGCCTGAATCAAGGTCACACCCCCAATCAGTTTATCACTATAGTGCCAAAATTACGCTCGCAAGAAGCATGCGCCCTCCTGATGTTATGCCAGTGTTACATTAGTACCTAGCATTGTATGGTACTTAGTTCCGTACAATGCCATTTTAGAAGAAATGGGCCGTGCTTTTCCTTCGCTCACTAAGGTGAGCAGGAGGGAAGCATGGTAATGGTACAGTGTGGGAGGGGTATCCCAAACTCGTGCGGATCAGCAGTTGTATGGACCACTGATCCATTCGCTTTAGTTAAGACAGGCTTATGTCTCAGCCCGCACGAGAGAGGGGAGTAACAGGGGGAGTTCACTTCCCCTCTCTCGGTCGAACGGACAGACTTCCGCATGCACGAAAAGCATGCAGAAAAGCGCGCGGGAGTCTGGATCCGGTCCTATATGATTGACACCTTGTGGCGAGTCTTCACCCGTCACTTTATTTCTCCCATACAGTATTGTCCTATGTTCAGCTACTCCCACAAAGACTTACTTGTGACCCCAGCTCACTTTGAGATCTTCTACATAATAATTTACAAATGAATATAGCCTTATGCCCTCCTCATTACTCTGGATTTTGACTGGAGTAGCTGATTCAGCTGAAAAAAAGACAATAAAATAAATGCATTCATTTGTTCACATGATTAAAGCTGGGTTTTTACGTACAAGATATGTATCTTCTTTTCATTTTTTTTATTATTTGTCTTTGTATAAACTGTTGAGAGGTTAACCCCTTGTGTGTAGATATTGTTTTCACTCCATTTTTTTCTTTTAGCAAAGCTTAATTAACTGTAATGTTTTGTGGTCATGTTTGGAATAAGTCAGCATACTCCTATGCATTCATATGCACATCAGTGGTCGAAAAGGAAATTAAGAAGCGGCAGTGTGATCATTTAGAAGTGGCAGTATGGACATTTAGAAGTGGCGGTATGAACATTTAGATGCAACGGTATGGACATTTAGAAGTGGCGGTATGGACATTTAGAAGTGGCAGTTTGACAATTAGAAGTGGGGGTTTTGAACATTTAGAAGTGACGGTATGAACATGTAGAAGTGGCGGTATGGACATGTAGAACTGGCTTTATGGACATTTTGAAGTGACTTTATGGACATTTAGAAATGGCAGTGTGGATATTTAGAAGTGGCGGTATGGACATTTAGAAGTGACGGTATGAACATGTAGAAGTGGCGGTATGGATATTTAGAAGTGTTGGTATGGACATTTAGAAGTGGTGGTATGGACATTTAGAAGTGGCGGTATGGACATTTAGAAGGACATTTAGAAGTGGCGGTATGGACATTTAGAAGTGGCGGTGTGAACATTTAGAAGTGACAGTATGGTCATTTAGAAGTGGCAGTATGGACATTTAGAAGTGGCGGTATGGACAGTTAGAAGTGGCGGTATGGACATTAAGAAGTGGAGGTATGGACGGCACAATGAATGGTATGAATAGAGATCTATAGTGTCAGTGGGGAAGTGACAATATGGCATACCCCCATATACCCCTCACTTCGAGCTCTAATGTCCATATTTGATTTAGTTGGGAAACACACTATTTGCCTAAGCTATTAAATACTTACCGATCACTTTGCAAACTGCAGTCATGAGATCATCAAATGCTGTGAAAAAGTTGATGCACATAGTTACACAGCTGCTTTACTAAAGACACAATAAAATAATCTTAACATAGAAACTGTATAATATTAGTAATATGAAAAAAAAATAGAAAATGCTGTAGTATGACTGTGGATTAGAACAGTGTTTAAAGTTATGCATTGCGGAACACAAGCACAGTATTTGAAGGTAACAACATGGTAGAATGTGACAACATGGTAGAATGTGACACCATGGTAGAATGTGAATAGTAGATGTATAACTGTAATAGAGGCAATAGAGAGGAGCAGCAGTGAATGTAGTGCATGAATTTACAAGAGTAGATTTAGATAATAGCAGAGCAGGAATAGATAGTACAATGGGCCAGATCCAGAGCCACGTTTCCTAACGTAGCGTATTTACTATGCACTCCCCTAGGTCATACGTACTTTAGCCGTGTTACGCTTTCAAAATCCTACCTTAACTTTTCCAAGCGTAACTCCTGTCGGCCGTAATGGCTGCATGTACTTACGCGCCTAAGCACGCCCATACTGTACCATTTAAATGCCTCACCCCGCCTCCAAAGTGTAATTACGTTTGTCTTATGGCTGGCTCGCCCCTTCGTATGTAGTCATGATGATGATACATGACTGGCCCTTACGCTCTGAGTTACATGGCGTAACATCTGCCGCGCTCATGCGCAGTAAGTACTAATGGCCGGTTTTACGCTAGAGGCTAGTGTAAATTCACTTGCGTACGTAGTTCTGGATTTACCCCAAATGCCTGTAAACGGGTAGAGTTATAAAAGAGAAGGGAGCAGTAGAGTGTAAAAGAGTAATGTTATAGATGAAGAAGACACTGGTAGAGAGTCACGCTGTATTAAGGATTTGTTATAGAATAGGAGGACAGGAGTAGAGAGAAGCAATGTAGCAAGGAGTATAGTTTTAGAAGAGGAAGAGGAAGGTAGGAGTAGAGAGCAGCATTGTAGTAAGGAGTATATGTTTTTAAAAGAGGAGGGATGTAGTAGAGAGGATGGTAGGATTAGAATGAGTAGAGAGTAGCAGAGTAGTAAGGAACACAGTTATAAAAGAGGAGAACGGGAGTAGGCAGTGGGTAGGAGGAGTAGTGAGGAGCACTGTAGTAAGAAGTAGAGGTCTAGAAGAGGGCGGGAGTAGAGAGAAGCACTGTAGTAAGGATATAGTTATAGAAGACAAGGGTAGTAGTACAGAGGAGCACTGTAGTAAGGAGGAGTTATAGAAGAGTAGGACAGGAGTAGAGAGGAGCACTGTAGTAAGGAGTAGAGTTATAGAAGACATGGGTAGAAGCAGAGAGGAGCACTGTAGTAAGGAGTAGAGTTATAGAATACATGGGTAGAAGCAGAGAGGAGCACTGTAGTAAGGAGTACAGATATAGAAGACATGGGTAGCAGCAGAGAGGAGGACTGTAGTAAGGAGTAGAGTTATAGAAGACATGGGTAGAAGTAGAGAGGAGCACTGTAATAAGGAGTAGAGATATATAAGACATGGGTAGAAGCAGAGAGGAGGACTGTAGTAAGGAGTAGAGTTATAGAAGACATGGGTAGAAGCAGAGAGGAGCACTGTAGTAAGGAATAGAGATATAGAACAGGAGTAGAGAGAAGCACTAAAGTTACAAATATAGTTATAGTAGAGGTTGGCAGGGGTAGGTAGTATGACTATAGAAAAGGAGTAAAGTTATAATAGAAGAGTGTACAAATTAGTATTATAGTAAGAATTATTGTTATAGAACTTAATTAGTAATAAATCCTTGTGAAAAAAGGCAACAAACAAAGAGATGCCACAAAACACTGAGTACAAATTAAATTAGTTTTATTTGATTGACTGATTAAAAGACAATAATTTCATAAGAAGGATAAGATAAACATTTACAGGGAAGACAACCCCAGAGGTATCGAATGCCACAACAACAAAGCAACAAAAGCAGTGTAACAGATGTTTAAAGCAGACAGACCAATATTCTAAATCAATGAACAGGTGTTAAGAAAGCTGCTGAGCAAGTCTTACCGGAATCCACGAGCTTCAGAACACTCTTGTCTTTTCCTCTATCATCTTTCAGTATTAACTCATAGATTCCAGCATCTTTCCTAGTAATCTGTGTAAATAATATAAAATAGCATCCATGGCAAGAACAAGGGTTATCCTAATAGTCCCCGTATCTATTAGGAGGATTGGAACAGATTCAGCTTACCATAAAATGGGTATTTTTCAATTGCTGTGAGTGGAAAATGCACAACTTTTACAAGTGCGTAATCACACCCACCTAACTCCCAGTATGGTTCTGGATCCTCTGTATCCAGACATCCAAACTAGAGATGTTTATAGGGCGAATCTGATGTCAGAAAAATGTGGCGCTCATCTACGCTAGTTGTACAGTCAGGGGCATGTTAAACTCCTTACACAATATCCAGATTTCTGAGTCATTGGAGACACAGAAATCTGGATATCTGGACTCAGAGTGGGAGAATGGCTTGGAAATAAAGTCCATTCATGTAATGGGAGTGGACTCTTCCCCCTTCCCCCTGGTACGAAAAGTTGGATACATCGGGATCTGGTCCATTATTCTTTAATGCAATAGTTGTTAATAGAAGATGTTTGTCCCAGGTTTATGTCTATTGTGTTTTAAAACATTGCTGCAAAGTCATTTCAGCTTTACTAAAAGCTGGTTAAGGGTTCCTGGGGTTGTAGATAGGTGAGAGAAGGCCATCCTGGTTTTCAGGGAATCCAGCCAAGGTTCTTGCACTGTGAGACATAGGTAAAAGCCAGTAAGGCTGTTCTCTCAGTCGCTCACTGCCTGGGCAGCAGTAAAAGAGAAACTGATAGCTCTGTCAGTAAGTGCTCTGTGTTTTATGTGAGTGGGGCATTGCCCAAGGAGACAGCAACCCATACGTGATCTTTTGCAATTTTGCAATGCTCTCATTTTATTATACATTAAAATATGCACTTGCTAATTAATATTAATCTATGAACCCTTATTGGGTATTCATTGTGGATGATGCACATCATGGGCATTTGCACAATGCTCAAATAAGTAATAGTATTATTTATCGTATTCAACTGGAGATTGGAGGAGATCAGTTGGGTCTAATTGTTATGCGTGTGACTTACCTCAGTAATAAGCAAAGTACAGACACCATCCTTAAAGTCATGTTTCTCATCAACCATTATCTCCATTTCATCTTTATACCACGTAATACTTGTTTCTTTCTTCATATTAGCAACCTAAGTATAAAGTAAACATAAGGTAAGTTCCATGGTCTGTGCAGGAGAGCACAGTGAGTACATATGACATTGTAGATTTTATGCAGGACTGTTTCTTACCTTGCTTTTCAACAACACATTGCATTCAGGAGTAACCTCCCATCCAAGATACTCCACAAAATGAGGACCTTATAGTAAATAAACAACACAGCTTGTAACAGTTGCTAGATTTACCTCAGACAGTCATATTGTAATTACTACATGGCTTTTTCTTAATAATCAGTGCATGTCTTTGTACTTTGTGAAAATGATTTCTGAAGTACAATCAAGTATCTTCTGTATAACTAGAAGCTTATAAGAAAAGTACTGCAAATAAACCAATTGTTTAAATGTCTCAAGTTGTCACTTTAATTGTATTAAAATTACTGTGACAGTTATATCCTGAGGACTTAACCAACGTTCAAGAGAGACCAGACCAGGTAAATAAAAGTTAGATGCTTTGTAAAACTAGGGGCAAGACCTTGGCTGGAAGAATATATTTGATTCTGATGGCCAATGTCCCAGCTCAGGACATCCCAATTTGTGACTGACAAAGTGGCAAGATATCCCACAGCCCAGCCAGACACTGTTAAGTGCAATTTGCCAACTGCCAAATATGCTAAACCCTGTTCAATTTTGTAAACAATTAGCTATTTATTTAATTAGTGCAAGTAGAAGTGGAAGTAGATGTATTTATTCATTTATTCTTGTACATTGGCTCCCCAGGTATGACTACTAGGCAGATGATGGAAGATCTAGGATCTATTGTGCTCACTTTGTCTGTGGAAATATATACTATGTCAGCAGATAGTATGCCTATGTTGGGACCTATCTTAACCCCCCCATGTATCGTTCATGTGTTGTGTAGGCTCTCTTATATAACCTCCTTTTCTTTTTGGCACCACACAATAATAATTTAATAGATGAAATACTATACTAAAATAGATTGCTGCTTCTGTGTCAATCCTTAGTTTCAAAAACACATATCCTGCAGAAAGTATCAGATTTCTGTAATGTTGCGTGGGACTTTAGACGTTTATTTATTACCTTGTTTCCTGATCCATTCATGTCTCTGGAATCTGGCTTCTTTCTGCAGTTTTTCAAATACTATAGAAGATATATAAGTCTATAATTATTATAAATCAAAGGGTTAAAAAAAACAAATACAAGATGATCAAAGCAAGCATTAAATAACTTTGCAGCATTTTTCCTGCATAACATTTATGTATTTATTTATTAATGTGTTTGCTTATTTATATAATATCATTTGGGATTAATTTTGTCCCTTAATAATGAATCCTAATTAGAAAAGAATAAGATTTCTGATATATATGCTGAATGCACAAACAGTTGTAGAAGCACATGATAGAGTCTGATACATCAAGTTTACCGCAAGCTAAAACCTTATCTTTCTATTAGATAAGAGATTTATGCTCTCTAGGGGCCCGAATTAATTTTCCACGAAGATTGGTTGCGAAGCTTTTTTCATTGAATTACTTTGTGGATTTTAATACCATACTCAGAGAGGTGCGTGTTAAACTCTGCTGATTTTTCTTACCACAATAGATAGGAATAGGCGCACTTTGTCTTCGAGGACAATCAAACTGGGTGCTAAGAGTGTTTAAGAAGCTCTCTCACAACACAGGTGTGATGGAATGACCCATTATATTTACCCTACCAACACAAACTTTCTACTGGATTTCCAATCCCACATAGTGAGATATATGTTGGGTACACATGCCAATCACGCAATAACCATCCATTAGCTCCAACATCTTAGCGGTTGCCCATAGCAACTTATTGGTTGCCCATAGCAACTTATTGGTTGCTATGGGCAACAGCTCCACTTTTCCAAATCCGCAGTTTAGCAAATATGGCCCCTAATCTTCAGTGTAATGATTCACATTCATATTCTTGCTTAGGGACAACTTTGTGGGAATGCATATTTTTGCCGCAGAGGGTTATGGGAACACTTTTAAACAGATCCACAGGGAAATACAGTATAGTCTGTATAGTTACTTTGGGTCAGGACTTTTAAATATTATTATATTCTTTTCAAGGTGTATCATTAAAATAAAATCCATTGTGTAACCAGCTTAGGTGTAGTGTTAGGTCATACTAACCTTCTCCAATAAGTACCAAACTGGATTGGTTTGTTGCCCTCCCATCTTGTAGCTGGAAAGTAAAGGTCCCTTCATCCTCATCCTCGAGCTTCTCCATAATCATCTCAACAATGCCAGTCTTGCTGTCCAAATTCATCTTGTATTTCTTCAAGATAAAGTTAGATTTATGTCAAATATGATCCATACCCAGAAAAGTGATTTACATGTTCTACAGATAGACCGTCACCAAGGAGTTTTGTTATAATATAAAACTTAATCTATTAACGAATGCACTATCCTTATTATATATGAGTGTTAAACAACACTAAAATAGTTACATCAAACTAATGACATATGAACTTATTATTTATACTGTTTAATATTTACATACATTTTTATGGCTTTTTTAAGTATGTAATGAATTTGGAAAGTTCTTGAAGAGCTCCTTCATTGAAATATCAGCTTTTCACATGGCTATGTTTTATTTGAAGTGATTCTAGACTACTGACTTACATCACCATGCTGAATCTCCTTATCATTGAACACATAGTTGGCCTTCGCACTACCCGAGAGTTTCTCAGCCTGCATCCAAAAGCGAACTTGTCCTTTCTCCATGATCTCCACAGCCAAGCCAGATTTTAGAGGTATAACTGTGAAACAATGACTGAGATGTCAAAGGCTTTGCGGATTACAGAGGCTATATATTAAATAACTAGTAAATGTGTACTGTTAACAGGTCATTTAAGGTGGCAGAGTTGAGTCATTGGAAGCAAAAAATAGGAATGGTTCACTAGCATATCTGGATTATACATGGTATCTTTGCAACTATGGTGCTTATAGGGACACTAATTAAGAAAACATCAAAGAATGATTATTATTTGGAACATGTTGAAGAGCACATTTAAAGCACAAACAGTCTGGATTGTTATGTCTAATCATAAAGTGGTTTTATATTGCATTGTAAATGGCTGAAATTTACCTAGCGCTTTGAGTCATTCACAAAACATAAACAAATTTTATTATAAATGACTTTTATTAGTTAACAAAAAGTAAGAATCATGGGCCAGATCCAGAACAACGCTTGTGAGCGAATTTATGCACGGCGGAGACGTAAAATTGCCTTTTTGTTAGTACTGCGCATGCGCACCATAGAAAATACGCTCAGTAGCGTAGCGTAATTGTGAATGTATGGGCCATTCACGTATTTGTCACGTAAATACTTAAGTGTGGGCGTGC
>WWET01000183.1:618226-632027 GCA_011038615.1 Limnodynastes dumerilii | reverse complement strand
CGTATCGTGACAAAATACGTACATTCAAGGGGTGTGACAAGGGGAGTGTATAGAAGGTACGCACGCGAAAATACGCTACGCGAGTAAACGTATGGCAAACGTAGTTCTGGATCTACCCCCATGTCTTGTAGATCTTGGTGTGTTTTTATAAAAACCTTTCTTACATAAGAAATTAATTCAATGAATCATATTAACAACAGTGGTCAGATGTGATCAAACAAATGGTGCTATTGTAGGTATACGCATGTGCATAACGGAAAGTAGACCACAAGCAGGTGTCTATTATTGCACTGCGCATCCCTGTCACATACATTAGTACTGCTTGAAAATACATATTTTTACTAATGAGATCCCTATAGTTACTGATACCATATACGACATAAAAAAACACTAGCAGCTGTAATAGCACTGAACACATTTTCTCTATGAAAGGGTAATCATGTGGAATGTTTGGACTTCTTTGGACCATTAGAAAAATGATAGGATCTGCCCTATAAGGGGTGTAAATAGTGAATTTTTAGATTTTATTCCACCTAAATGTTTCATTTTGGATGAAATTATCAAGCAAGTCAATTACTGTAATGCCACACAAATACTTAATGAATAACAATATATAAATAATAATAAAATAAAAATAATAAATGAAAACATAAGTAACATATGTGTTATTATCTATATAAATTATTTTTAATTTACCTGGGAATTTGTTGTCATGGCTAAGCTGCAGGAGGCGCCTCAGCTCTGCATTAGGAAAAGGAAGTTATTACATGAGTAAACTTGAGAAATCTGATAGCACATGGTATCAGAGAATTTCATGCACAAACATTAATATGATGCACACATGAAGAACTTCATACGATGTCATTGCAGAAAAGGGTCAAATACTGGGTCAGGTCATTCATTTTAGAGGGCCTGACATCTCAAATTCTATTTTATCTTTGTTCTGGATTTCAGTAAAAATGAAAGATAAACACCGCCATATATTTTTACCTTCTTCATCAAGTGTATAACTGGATGACACACCATCAGTCTCTGTAGCAACGCATGAGTAAATACCAATATCTTCTTCTGCAGGGTCTTTAAATACAACCTTTGTCCTGGAAGAATGTTATAAATCCATCTGTTAACATACTACTCCAAAAATATGTTGACAGTTTAACATAAAGGACTGTTTAATGGGTCAACAAACACGGCTTACTTGGAACCTTTGGTCTCAATAGATACTCTAGATGAATCATCACCTATTGCTTCATAATTCTTGGACCACACAAACTTAGAATCTGGAGTAAGCTGATCACATTCAAAGTTTAATGAGATCACTCCATTGTCATCCACTTCCACCACTACCTCCTTTGTGCCTACATTATCAGACAAAAATATATAGGATTGGTAACTGACGCACACAGTGACACAAATGGTTTTTTTTTAAATCCGTTCTAGTATATATCAAAGCTTATATTAACCTGGTTTAGTATTTGCAAGTATAGGATCTGTCACATCAGATGTCTTGCCAACACCAGCCTGGTTTACTGCCCTTACCCTCAGCACATAACGAACATTACTATTCAAGTCTTGGATCTGGAAAATAAAATGATATTGAATTTCTATTATATTAAAGGACAAAGTGAAACTTGTACATAGTCATGCCAGTCATGCTGTAATTACTTCAAATAGGAATAAGTATAAGAAATAGTTTTCATACTAATACTCAAGCACTTAAGTTAAATAAAAAAGCATCTGGTTTTCTGTTTCACAAATTGTCAAGTAATACATGGAAGGATTAATACAGGTTCCTAACATCAACATAACAAGCAAATTATTATTCCAGCTGGTAATCAAGCAAAACTCAGTTAAACATGGTGAAATAGACCCTTATATTAAGACATATTGATTACTAAATTAGCTATATTTTATAAAGAGAAATCATTGGTGATTAGTGCAAAACTTTCTTCAGCCTGAACATTACTGCCCAGGCTCTCATATCCTCCAATTGCCAGAAGTCAGGCACTGCATGAGCCATAGGACAGTGACAGCTGAAGCCTGTAGACTTCAGTAGGTATTTCTTATCTCTGGATAGCTTTAGGGTTTTACAAAAATTTCCAAAAGCAAATCCCTTGCAAAATAATGTAAATAGCACTTTCCTCTTATTTGTGTGTGGCGATGGGGGAAATATGAACTGGCAAAAACAGAGGCAATATATAATTTGTAACCACCAATTTAAACACAGTTGTGGGTCCCTGGTTTGAACGGCCCAGTTTCAAACTTGCTGGAATTTCGATTGCATATGCCTCGAGGAGGCATAGCAATCGATCCACAGAGCACCAAGCTTTCGATGCTCCGAAAAGTAAGTAAAAAAGTCCCCCACTCCTTTCCCTAATTCTAACCCTAACGCACCCCTCTCACTAATCCTAACCCTCCTTTACTGGCAGCCTTACCCTAACCCTCCCTTCCTTGCAGCTTGACCCTAACCCACCATCTCCTGCAGCCTGACCCTAACCCTCCATCTCTCGCAGCCGGACCCTAACCCTCCCTCATCTGCAACCTGGCCCTAACCCTCCCTCCCCCGCAGCCTGACCCTAACCCTCCCTGCCCTGCACGGAGAGGTTATTCACCTTTCCCTCGGTCCGGCGATAGCAGCAGCGGAGGGATATTGGCAGCGGTGGAATTTGCGAATGTGAATGGGTGAAGTATGCCGATCGGCACACTCACCCATTCTAAAAAAATAATTTGAAGCTGGTAAGTATTCGAAATAGGGACATCCGAAAAGACATGTTCTAAGCGGGGACTGCAACCGTTTAAACACAGATTTAGATTATTAGGAAATAAAGAGTTACCAAAGGGGTTAAAATGAGACCAGGAACAGCCAGGGCATTTCATCTAAGGCTTTATAAAGGAAAATAATTATCTGTTAGCTAATTTATTTACATATCCTCCTTTGCGTTGTCACTCTACTCTACACTCTACTGTGTACACATGTACTATGCAGATCTACATATTATTTCATGAAAAAAAACCCCAGTAAATCAACCTTACACATCTTATCATTTCTGTTCTTACAAGTATGTAATACTAAATTAAAATGCAAATATCTTAAAATACCTTAATGTATGTGTTTGCTGTTGGCTTCTTGTTTACACCCTTCCAAGTCTCGTCTGGGGCATCTGCCTCTTTGATATCCACATAAAAGCCAGTAACGGGAGTACGACCAGTGTAGATGGGAGACTTCCACAACAGAACCATGGAGGTACTCCTGACTTCAGAGACAGTAAGCTCATGTGGAGGGCCTAATATACACAAAGTACTCATGAGTAGGAAAGTGATGAGTGCACATATCACAAAAACTATTTAGATTTTCCTATCCGACCGCACAGAAAACAGCAGTTATTATCAGCTCTTTTACATATGCCTATTTATGTTATATGTTAGATAGACAATTACATTCTTGATGAACCAGAATGCATTACCTGGCACTGCAATGGTCCATTCTTCACATTTGAATGGTTTGCTTGGCTGGGATGGAGTCCCAACCCCAGCCAGGTTACAAGCTGCCACTTGATATTGGTACACAATGTTTTCTTTCAAGTTCAAGACCTACAAAAGATAAAGAGATAAATTAATATGTTTTTATTGATTTAAACAGAATATTAGCATCCTAAAGATATTTTACACTATATAAGCTAATATATATGATTGTAACTGTCAAGATTTGTTAAGATTTTTGCTTGTAACATTATCACACATTTTTAACAATGACAAAAAAAATAAAATGACTTTCTATATTCAAAACCATGTTTTCCTTTGCACATATGCTTAAAGTGGGGGCATATCAGTTTGTGCTTGCCTGACCCCTGGTGTAAGAACTAATGATAACAATACTAACTTTAATGCTGCATCTACAAACACACATAGTGGACCTGATTCAGATTTGCGGCTTACATACGCATGGAGCTCTATAAGTAAGCATGGATGACGGGAGTGCACGCCCTGTCACCCCCTCCTTCTCACAGAGTTCTGGACATTTAATTATCCAGAACCCTACCTTAAGTTACACGCACAGATCCACCCCCGACCCTTCATTAGCATGCCTGACCCAGTCTGTGTGGCGGGATTTTAGCATGCGGATCTGCAGGACCAGCCCCTTCTATAGAAGGGATGTGGTTCCCCGGTTCGATTGCATATGTCTCAAGGAGGCATTGCAATCCGATTGTCGCATGTAACTGCCTAAGCCGGCCCATACTGTACAATTGAAATGTCTCCCTCCGTCTCCAAAGCATATTTCCAGGTGTAGAGCATAAATACTGTAACTGGCTCCTCTGACGACTGTTTAGGCAAGTGGCAAGTCAGGCTTTATCTATCTTTATATAATGTAAGACAGATATTGTCATTGAATCACTATTACATGCAAAGAGGCAGTAAATATTTTAGAACATTACAACATAAACATATAATAATCTGCTAGAAAAAAATATTGCACTTTGAGGTCACCTCATAATACACAAAGCACTGGTTGCTGTTAGCTAAGCTAAATGAAACTAATATTCTTATCAATGCATAACATCACTATATGAGCTATATTTTCCGCTGACAAAATGCTATTTTATTAAACATCATTTTATATCACATAATGACAAAGCAATCAGTGATGTACAATGTCATGAAACCTTGTGATCTTACCCTGTATGCCCGGTCACTTATGGCTTTAACGTTGCCCTCCTGCCATGGTCCTGGGACGCCATCCACAACTTCTCTGTAGTTGATGTAGTAGCCTTGAATGTCCACACCACCAGTAACTTTGGGCTGCTTCCAACCAATCACCATCGAGTCAAATACACTCTCGAGAAGGGTAATGTCATAAGGCGCAGAGGGAGTTGCTGTTTTTTTACATGAACATTAGACAAGTGGTTTTGGTTTATTTGTTAGAGGACCAAAATGATACAAATGTCACATATATTAGGAAACGTGTTAATGTGAAATAAAGCTGTGTAAGGAAAATACCATAACAACACAAGGCAATAAAGGGGAGTGAAATAATTGTTTTGTTTTACTGTGAGAGCATTTTATAAAAGACCAGTGCAAGTGTCCAGGTATACAGGCGCAATGATCTTTGATTATGTGGCATAAATAGAGCACTTGGTATTGTACTCTACAAACTATAGGATTTTGCAATTCAACTGTAAGATTAGAATTTCAACGCACGCATTTTAGCAATATTTTCTCTGACCTGTAATATTAATAGACAATTATTGCTGTCTGACAATTTAAATCGGATTAACCGTATAATATTACTGTTTTCACAATAAATACTACATTCTGTTGATAACTCTTTGATAAAATTTGTTTCTGAATTTGTCTTTTCTTTCTATTATTTATTTGTACAAGAAAGAAAGAAATAATCAGTTGTCAAAATAAAAGAATGCATTCCGAAATCATTTGTTCATTATATACCTAACTTAACTAACCATTCAGTAATAACTACAGTATTCTGGCATATAGAATATAAAATATTTATATTGTTAATTCTAAAAAATATAAACACAGAAGAAGCAATAAAATCATCAATATTTTGAACAAAAACATTTTTCAGAATGTAGATTTTAATTGATAAAAAACAATGTTAATTAACTTGATGAAACTGTAAAAATGTCCAAATAAACAAACCTGAGTTATAACATGTAATGTGTAATATGTTCTCAGAGTTACAATCATTGCACCTGGAGTTCAGTGTTTTGGGATATATGCTATACTTACCTGTTGTAGAAGTACTGGTTATTCATTAATCTGTGATAATATTGCATTGTAATGTCATGCTATCTGTCTGTAAAATGCATGACAGTGTAGAAAGCTCATTCTACAGGATGTGCTAATTACATGAATATTGTGTCTGATTAATTATGGGCAACAATTATACAGACTCTTGTTTTAAACAACAGTTTAATGAATAACCAACCACCAGGGTCCACCAGGGACTTACATAAATTACTGTTTTACTTACCAAACCTTTGTAACCAGGAATGTGTAAAACTGAAAATTTCCTTCAGAAAAATGCTTTAAAGCCTGGATACCCAGTGCAATGACTTCTCCACTTACCTTTATTTAGGGCCTGCAATAAGATTTCTGGTAACAGTGACAATATGATTGTATGTGTATGTGTGCGTGTGTGTGTGTGTGAAGGGCTGGATTGAGTGCCGCGTGTGCCTAGGGCTAAAAATGATCAAGGGCCCACACAATATAGTATGCTATGGAGTCCCTGACATTCATCATTAAGCACTGCATTGGGAGGCCTGGAGATCTGCAGCATTTTGGGGCCTATTTTCAAATAGAGGCCTGGGACTGTGGTCTTGTTAGCCCCATTAGTAATCAGGACCTGTGTGTATGTAACTCACTGTAGCAGTTCTAAAGGACAGCTTTATATATCACTGCAGAATATTATCAAACATTTATTAGATACACATGAATGTCACATTATTGATTTGGTTAATGTGACAGTTTACATAGCGTGGATCCATATATGACCTTTCTCAGATTATCAGACTATACGGTCAGTGATATAAATATTGTGAGGGTTAATTGGATGGTGTGACCTAATTAAATAGTGAGCAATAAATGATTAAATACATACTGTATAAGAACAGTTTGATAAGATATGTGTGAATATGGTCCGGATTCTCAGTTACGTAGTTATCGTCTTACGTATGTTGTTTTAACAATTGAGCTATTACGCATACGTAGTTGCTTATTTACGCTTTCTACGTACCATTTCAGTACGTAGATTGTGTAAATAAGCTACTATGCATGCGTAATAGCTCAGATCTTAAAACAGCATATGTAAGACGATAACTACGTAACTGTGGATCCGGACCTATATCTTTAAATAAACAGTTAGTTTGAGTTTGCTTCACAAGAGAATGTTAAGCCTGTACTTAGAGAGTGTTCATAATCTACGAGCAGTAAGCAATATGCAGACATGGGCACTTTACTGTATTTGCTGTCCAAGGTCATTGTATGGCTCTATAGTGTATACATTTATTTATTAAAGGTAGGTTAAAGTTTAACAATACACAGCAATTTTCCAATGATGGCTCACTACTACATCAATTTGCCATATACCTCACTTTTATTAACAATTACAAAGTGAATTTGTTTCTGTTTGTTACTGTGATATATAAACATAATGCATCTATTTAAAGCTTAACTTTATTTCTTCATTAGTTCATTACAGGAAAAATTGTTTGTGGTTAACATAATGATCAAATAATGAAAGTCATCAATGCATGCAAAACAACCTTTTACTGCTTTATTTTTTATTTTAACATAACCCGTTGTCATATATGCTCCAAATTCACGATACTGGATGACGTAAATGCAAAGTGAAATATTAGTAAGAATACATGTATGAGATCTCTTATCCAGAAACCTTTAATCTATTATCCAAACAAGTGGAACCTTAAAGGATAAAAATAAATAACTGCTTCTGGATGATATATATACAGACATCGGACCAGATCCACAACTAACAATGACAGTGGACTTACAGAAGCCGTCATCGGAACTCTGAACGCACGGAACTGGTTTCGTTTGTCAGGGCGGGAAAGCCCTCAGTATGTTAGCTTATATGCAGTGTGGGCGATGGGAGGCATTTAAATTGGACAGTATGGGCTGGCAGGATTAGGCACTACAATTTCACATTCCACACACACAGCAATGCATACAGAGAAGTTAATGAAGGGTTATGTACACAGAGGTCAGCTAAAATCTGCACACAAAAGGGGAGTGTCATGGGAGTGCACTAGTCTCTTGTGTGCGGACTTCAGCAGCTCTGTGCATGCGGAAATCAGACTTACCGGTAAGTCTGGTAATGTAAGGAGCAATGTAATAAGAGTAGCACGATGCCTGGGGCTGTATGAGGGCAGGCAGTAGTAATTCAGTATCATACCATAATAGTAACCAAGGAATCACACATTCCAGATAATAGATCTCATACCTATTCTAAATACTGTATTTAACATGCAACAATACAAGATTTATTAAGATGCCATGTAAACTCAAATGCGACATTCATATTTGTTTGCAATAATCTGCTGAGCATTCAGGTATATATATATATTTCATTTCTTTTTTTCTAGATACCACAGTGCCCTCCAAAAATAACTAGGGACAGGATCCAGTGTTTGAAAATAAGAGGATATCGGGCTGGGCAAAACCATGTTGGTTTAAAGAAGGAATACAAATGAAGGCGTCTAGGATGACAGGAAGTCCTTTTTATTCCTTGTCTGTACCTAAATATGTAAATCAGTGGAAGTAGGGTTTTGTAATTTATCTCTGCGTTAAAGCTGTGAGAAATGATAAGAACAAGTGTAGGACAAGTCTGCCTTTGCACAGTAGTTACTAGTAAATGACTAGTAAAACACTGCAGACATTCTTTGGCTAGAGATCTGTGCATGTTCAATTATACCACTTATAATACCACACATTAACCCCACTGCTACTGTTCTGCACATTATCAGTTACCTTAAAATGAAAATTCTTAAAAAAGTTCTAATATTTATTTTTGCTGTAAACTACCAGTCACTGATAGCTCTAGGTATAGATTTACAAATGCTTTAAACAAATAAAATTGGAGATATTGGCCCAGATCCAGAACAACGCTTCTGTGCGAATATACGCCTGGCGGACACGTAAAATCGTGAATTTGTATGTACTGCGCATGCGCAGGCCAGATGATACGCTATGTAACGTAGCTCTGAGTGTATGGGTCATTCACGTATTTGCTGCGTAAATTCGTACGTGTGGGTGTGCCAATGCGTGCTTAGCTGCGTAAGTCCGTGTAGAACAACGCTTCTGTGCGAATTTACGCCTGGCGGACACGTAAAATCGCGACTTTGTATGCGCATGCGCAAGCCAGATGATACGCTATGTAACGTAACGTAACTCTGAGCGTCTGGGTCATTCACGTATTTGCTGCGTAAATTCGTACGTGTGGGTGTGCCATTTTTACGTGAGCCAAAAGTACGCCTAAATTACGCAATGTAGTTGGGGGTTTTCATTTAAAGTGTATAGTGTGGGCGTGCTTAGCTGCATAAGTCCGCGTTGCCTATCTGTATATGTGCGGACGATAGCGGTTACACGCCCAAAAGTTAAGGTAGGGTTTGAAAAGCGGAAATCGGTCAAAGTACGTACATTCAAGGGGTGTGCCTAAGGGAGTGCATAGAAGTTACGCGCGCGTAAATACGCTACGCTAGTAAACGGATAGCAAGCAGAGTTCTGGATCTAGCCCATTCAGAATCTAGCTATCATTTTCTACAATGCATTATATAAACAATAGCCGGAATCTGATTGGTTGCACTGGGCAACAACTCTACGCTTCCATTTCAGCAGCTTTAGTAAATTTATCTTTAGGGCTATTTCCAGTGACATTTGCTTTTCTGCTAATTATGATAAAAATTAATGATGAAAACAGGGATTTGGCGAAAGAAAGGTGAGCAGGCAGTTCTTCTGAACACAATATATTGGTCTGACTCTGGTTTATGGAGTCAGTGGCTGAAGGCTTTGGTTTCAGACTTACTTTGCTGCTCTGGTCCTCCTTTCTGTGATAATTGTGTGGTAGCCATGGACTCATTGCTTTCTGTTATATTACTTACTCCTGTAGGTCCAGGTTTACCACCTTTACTGGATGAGACATTTTTGGTAATAGCACTGCTGTCTGGCAGTGCATCAGTGATGGGGGTATGCTGTGTGGACTCATGCTTGACTTCCCGGCATGCAGGGGAGTCTGTTAGTCCATCAGCAATAGCAATCAGTTCAGGGCACGCACCATGTGGCAATCCTCCCCCTACAGCATCCAGAAGATAACAAAGACATTGTTAATCATATTGTACATTCATCTGGTTATTATACAAACATGGGCTGGTTCACAGCTAGAAGCAATAACACAAAATAAGGAGTAAATCTGCATCTGGCCAAATCCATAATGAACTAAGAGTTTAGACAAGTTTTGAAGGTGTGTTTGTTCTATAAACCAAATCAAAATATTGTCCTTGCTTGCAATGCATGGAATTCATTTACATCACTTATATTGTAACATAATTTGTCTAGGTGCAGTTTTTTGCTCATTATTTTGCTGTTCCTTCTAGTCAGCCCCCAAGTGAGCAACATGAATAATATCTTCTAGGTACTACACTATTTACTGCAGAGCAATGCAGACCACAAACCACACATCAGAGACACATATTCATACAGAAATATGTTAGATAGACGATGATCTGACTGTTTTCATGAAGCTGTATTAGAACAAGATCATGTATTACGAAGGTCATGACATTGGTTAGGGAGGGTGTTGTATGTGTACTACACTTTCTATAAGTACAGTGTCTTATTAAATGGAAATGATACCCTCACCACTCACAACCACTGGCCAAAGTATTCTCTAAATAAAAGTTTACGATTTAAAGTATATATATTTAAAGGAACAAGAAAAGATATTCTTTCTTTATATTGATTATGAATGTTCATAAAATTTAAGAGACATTAAATTACTTGCGACGTGACTTGTTTTTCAGTGAATCACAGTTGTGTTACACCATAAAGTCGTAGAAATTTAACATTGTGTAATTATATTGTCTATAGCACAGCATAGGTTATTACTAATGTGCTGTATTCAGAGAACCGTTTCCTTAAAAGAACGCAATTATACGTATGGCCGGTGTAGGCCAAACATCCTCACACCCATGACACTCGCCTCTCTCAGCCAGGCTGTCGGTGACTTACGAGGCCATAGAACACTTGTAACTTTACGTCAGCAGTTGAGTCCGTGTGTGTACTCCGTACGTGCAACTTATGTTACTCGCGCCCACATACCTTCAATTAAATGCCTTCTCCCGTCCATTTTTATTGAAATTTTCACGTGCGTATTTTTGCGTCGCATATCCAGACGTATGTACCCAAGTGCGATTCACAAGTCCGTCCGTGGGGCACTTACACGGGTATAGTCTGCGGGGTGTGGGTTCCCGCAAAGAAAATCTGAATTCCGAAAATTCAGATTTCTCCCAACCAATTGTGAACTGGCTGGGAGTTCAATTGCATATGCCTCGTTCCCCCAGTCCATTCCCTAATTCTTACCCTAACCCTCCCCTCTCACTACCCTAACCCTAACGCTCCCTTCCTGGCAGTCTGACCCTAACCCTCCCTTAATTGCAGCCTGACCCCAACCCACCATCTCCACTGCAGGCTGACCCTAACCTTCCCTCCCCTACAGCCTGACCCTAACCCTCCCTCCCCTGCAGCCTGACCCTAACCCTCCCTGCCCTACAGGCTGACCCTAACCCTCCCTACCCGGCACAGATAATTTACTCACCTGCCCCTGGTCGGGCGAGCAGCGGCGGAGGTGCGGTGGAGGGATATTGCGGATTGCGAAAGTGAATGGGTGAAGTATGGGCATACTCATCCATTCATAAAAGAAAAGTAGAAAAAGGTAAGTATTCCAAAAAGGGACATCTGAAAAGGAACTTTCGGATGTCCCTTTTTTGGTAATAACATTTTGTTAGCGGAGATTGCGAACGTAGTCTACGTATACTACGTAAAAAAAAGTTACTACGCATTCGCAGTTGAAACGTACCTAAAAATATGCACGCAACTCGTCGTGAAAATGGTTCTCTGAGTACGGCCCAATATGAGCAGTGCAACATTTGAGGCTCGGCTGCTGGATTCAAAGTTTTTTGTCACGACAAAGAGTAAGGAGTTTTTGGCATGTTGAGGATAGAGATATATTAAGTTATAGGAGAAATTTTACTTTGCTTGAAATTTATTTGAGCTAATAATGGTGGAATTTAATATTTATTTGTTTGATGTTTATATACTTATTTGTATAATGATACAAGCTATATATTGATTATGATAAAACATATTATATTATTTATTAAGGGATGGCAAGTACTTATAAATATTCCACCATTGTTTAAAATAAACAGATATAGGTAAACAATTAACTATAGCACCGTGTTATCTAAAGTTATCCATGAGGTGTGTTATTTTACAATGCAATGCATGCTATGAAAAGAAGACCAGACGATAAGGTACATGCATTATACATGTATTATAGCAATGTTGTACAATACATTAGACAATGGTAAAGCATGCACTTATATTGTTAGCATATTACTTTTACTTACAGGCATGGCAATGTGCACAATGACTCATTAGACTGGCAAGTGCATGGCAGTCATGATGTAACATACTGAACCATGAGAGATGCATTTCTATCCACATGGATACCAGGAGATGAAGAAATGTAACTTCTGACACAATGGCTAAAGACACCATGGGTATGGAATGTGTACTCAAACAGAAATAACAGCAGTAATTAGCAATAATGGCATAGTGATGGTGTATTAATAGTGAGCAGAAATTTGGAAATCAGCATCTGAAAGGAAATGTGGGTGATACAGCAAAGCAATAGCACATATTATATCATAAATACTGTATATAAATGAAAATAAGAAGTTTCTAAAGTCAAAATAAGCCATGATGAGGGCAAATGCTATAACAATATACTGAATAGAAAGGACTTACCAATGGCAGCTTTCACTTCTATGGCCTCAGAGTCAGATGTGTAGTCACTAAGTCCAGCTGCATTCACAGCTCTCACTCGGAAGACATAATTTTCTCCAGTGAGAAGTCCATGACAAATAAATCTGTGTTAATAAGTATACTATGTCATAATTTGATGAGTATGTGAGTAAACATAATTTGCTGTGTTTACTATGAGCATACAGCTTTGCTATTATAAAAAAAAAAGTTATAAGAAAAGCAAAGGCACAAACTGAGGAAAAACTGGCCCACTTGATACAAAAAGGGGACAAAAGCTTTTTTAGGTATATAAATGAAAGGTGAAAAAATAAGGAAAGTATAGTAAGGCAACAAAGAGTTCACCCTCTTTGTTGAGGGTGAAAGGGCTATGGCAGATCATCTTAACAAGTATTTCTGTTCAATATTCACAAAAGAAAGAGGGAAAGGGTCAAATGGAAAGGCTATTAATACAATGGGGGAAATTACTACTACTTTCACTGAGGAGCAGGTATTAAAAGAACTTTCAAAGCTGAAAGTGATCAGTGGGACCAGATGGGATACATCCAAGGATACTAAAAGAGCTTAGAGGGGTGCTGGCAAAACCTTTAGCTGAATTATTCAATCAGTCACTAATAACTGGGTTGATTCCAGAGGACTGGAAAATAGCAAATGTCGTCCCTCTGCATAAAAGTGGAACTAGGGAAGAAGCATCAAACTACCGACCAGTGAGTCTCACATCAGTAGTAGGGAAATTGATGGAAACACTGTTAAAGGAACAAATTGTACAGTATCTTAAAGCCAGTAACTTACAGGATCCCAAGCAGCATGGATTCACTGGGGGAAGATCATGTCCAACAAATCTTATTGATTTTTTTGATTGGGTCAGTAAAGTATTAGATAAAGGGGGAGCTGTAGACATAGCTTATCTAGATTTTAGCAAGGCTTTTGACACTGTGTCACATCGCAAACTGTTAAATAAGCTGGAAACTTTGGGATTGGACTGAAAGATAGTTGCATGGATACGATCTTGGTTACAGATTAGACAACAGAGGGTTGTAGTAAATGGAATCCCTTCTGGGGATGGTAATGTAACCAGTGGAGTACCCCAGGGTTCTGTACTTGGACCAGTGCTATTTAATATCTTAATAGGTGATATTGCCTGTGGTATCAAGTGGAAAATATGCCTTTTTGCAGATGACACAAAGTTATGTAACAGGGTAGACACGCCAGGAGGGGTACA